>JBBBDQ010029089.1:567500-601590 GCA_037127315.1 Ascarosepion bandense
ACGCCCACATAATTCTAAGAGACACCTGATCTGTTTGCCTCTGTAGCCATTTCCGCCGCTGTCGGAAATAAGGTCAAATGACATCCGCTCCGGCCTCGACAGGATGTATTTCACAAACACCTGTCTTGTCGCTTCGCCGCCCCCTTCACCGACGGGAAACACCATCGCTTGCATCACTTCCTCGGGTGGGGCCAGATTGTTATATTACAATACAATAAAACACTCACGCTCCATTAAAAATAAAGTTACTGAATGACTTTATGTAAGAGAAGTAGATGTTAAAAGTGAACATTATGAGGTTATGTAGGAGAGATAAGTTTTTACCCCAAATATAAATTGATTAAGAGTAGAGTGATCAGGTAAACATCTTCTCTGGATTTCTACCTTAAAGTCATTTGCTTTTTATTAGTGAAATACGAAAAGAATGAGGTTGATTCTGTGTATGTGACATGGCGTGTATTAAATCTAAATTTTTCAACTAATAGAACAATTAAATGTAGGAAAAGAGTTGAGAAAGGGTATGAAGAGGTGAAAATCATAAATCAAATACAAGACGTAAAATCACACTTGAAGTCTGTCATAGTTAAAAGGTTAGAATCGGGCTGCTCCAGCATGAATACGCAGCCAGACGGCATTTGAACCTGATCTCATTCTTGTAGAGAGACGGTGTCATAGGAGCGGCCAGGTATTTTTAAGAGATGTTCAAGGAAACAATCACTTTTCAAATATTTCTATAATTATTGGTTTTGTACAAAATTTCTACCAGCTGTGGACTAAGTTTGAACAATCTGGTATATGTTAGCGGTTCATAAAAGTCAAGTACTTATTATAGTTCTCTACCTATAATAAATTAAAACGCACCACCCAGCAAGTGTGACGATGGGTATAAGCATGTTTGGTATTTTAGCTGCATCATTCACACGTGGTTTTCATTTAAACCTTTTCTAACTCCCTTACTAATAGCTAACAAAATCTAAATAGCTCAGTATGTTATACTATGTTATTATAGAAAGTTTGAATGAAATTGGTTAATATATTTTTCAGGGAATTTAGTGCGAACAGAAGCCGTTACTTTTACTCGGATCGCCAATCTTATTTCCTGGTCCCTTAACCGTTAGAATTCCTGCAGTTATTAGGCCGTTTAGATATTCGCAGATATTCACCAGAATACGTTTCATGTAATCTTTCTGTTTTGCTTTTGTGTTAAAGAAATAACTTTCGTTTTATAAGCGCGTTGTTTCAAAACAAGAAAAGGAAAAAAGCAAAGGAAATACTATTAGACAATCCGTCACAATTTGCTAGTTTTATTTCCTTTGTTTTCCATCTCAGCTGACAGTAGTTCGAGAAAAGTCTTCTTTAAAATATGACAGTAAGAATCACTCCAAATTGCAAGTGCACTTGTTATATACGCTATTTCCGTTGAATATTTTCTCAGTGGATATTTTTTTCTTTTCAGCCCATTATTCTTCGTTTCTTGCATAATGTGATAATGCTTCACGTTTTTTATTAATATTTCACTTTTCCTCTGTAAACACGACATTCAGTAAAACTGCATCCTCTAAGACTAGTCAAAAGTTTTTTGTGTGTTACTTTAAATTAGAAAAGAATCACTAGGCTTTTCGTCCTGATTTGTTAACATTATCTGAAACACGAAAGTGATACACATTCTTACTGTGAAATCAATAAACCCTATGCTAGTATGATTTAACTGAGAAGAAATTAGATTTAAATTCTAAATATATGAAATTTATTTGTAGTATGCGGGCGTTTAACTTCTTATTTAAAACAAATGCACGTCGCCGGCCTGACTGGTTTAAACATTGTTGACGTTATTTTAAATTAGAAAATAAATCACTCGGCTTTTCGATAAATATTATTAGAGTCAACAGATATTAATATTATTCTCGATAAATATTTTCCTTAATAAACGTTTTTAAAAACTCTATTCTTACTGCTTTTGAAATCTTTCTACAAAACACAAATTCTACTAAAGATCAGGGAACGCTTTCTTGAAAATAAGTGGTCTGGTTGATATCGCGTTTATGATTGTTGTGTCTAGGCTGTAACATAGTCAGAAATATTTCAATTTTGGATCATCTATGAAAGTTGATATCAAAATATGTAATTATATCTAGAGCTGTATGTTGATTGTTTTCTGTACATTACTTCATATTTTTTCTTTTCTAGAAGTTCGACTCGCGTAATCGTTTCAGTCAAACAGAAAATTAATATAATTTTGTATTCTAATTAATTGACCACTTTCTGTTAAAATGATCAAACATTTTAAAAGCATATGTTGAAACAACACAAAATGCCGTGTTTTACGTTATTTTTCTCTCTTATTCATTCACAGAAGTTGCTTTCGCGTTAAAAGAAAAGGCGATTTGTGTGTTAGAGCATGCGTGAAAATTGTCGTGAATGGATTATGTAGCGCGCATTTTTGAAAGAATTCACTAAGAACGTGCCAGAATATTTGACTAACAGTGAATGTTATCGAAGACATGCTGTAGCGTGGTTATTTGGTGCTTGACACGTGCTGCCTTACAGGCCATACGCATTTTGAAAACTTGAGAAATCGTTCATGAAATCTACATAATTTTGATTATTCTATACAAATTTTGACGAATAAATATTATTTTTCTCAAGATAAATATAATATGTAGACATAATTTAAATATTTTTTAAAGATCTTAAAGCTTTTTTTTTAACTACGAAAAGTAGTTAGTTAAACATAAAATAAAAAAGGAATATTTCGCGTACTTAGTCAAATATTGGGGCGTTTTATCTTTAAAATAAAATTTTATTACTATGTGATTGATGTCTGCCGGCTGAGAAACTCACTTCAATTAAAATTGTTCCAAAAATAAACGTTGCAAAAATGACAAATACTTCGGGATTGAAGTTTTTTTTCCTCATTCACTGCAATATAATATGAAGACGGTTTTTGTAAATTTTAGTTTTTTTGTTAAAAGACAAGTTCATACATGTGGCGAATCACTAGAACCAAATGCATCTAACCAATAAATAGACAACTTGATAATAACACTAGCTTTACTCATTCTGAAAGTGTCGTTAGATATTTATATTCGTTGAGATTTCCGAAAATCTATCGTGATATCCAAATAATCAGAATCACATCATCTCTGTTTAATATAAAAATAATGCTGATTCGCTAATTCTATCTGGTACTTTCCGTTTAGTTTTCAAGCTTTTAAAATCATTTCACTTCACTCATGGCTATAAAGCCACTAAGATAGAATTAGGTTTATAGAAAGAAAGTAAAGGATTATTAACGAGAGAGGTCTAATACGACTAGTTAGAGATGTCCACTGACCTTGCATATAAATATTTGCAGATTTTAATTGATATGAAAGTAATAAGCTAGGAAAGGCTCCCCAAAAGGAGAAGCCCAAGAAAAGAAACTATTAGCATGAAACTTACGATTGTTCAAGCAATTTCAATAGTAAAATTAAGAAACCTATTATTTATTACTGACCATAATTGGAGGTACTAGTGAAGCAGGATGATCAGAAGAATTACCATGAAAATATTGAAAAGCTATGTTACGATGTTTGAAAAATGCAAAAAGTTAAGATGTCAGGTCAGAAAGAATAGAAATTCGCTGTTCTTTTTGTCCCTCTTTCCTTCAATATGTTCCGTGAGTTTGAAATTATTGAAGCCCATATTTCACATATGTGCCAGAAATCTTGAATATCGCTTTCAGATTCTAAGCACACGTAGTCCCTTTATATAAGCATTTTCTTTAGATCATCTTCGTTGCTCACTTCTTTCTTCCATGTAATTCTCAGCATCTGTTAGTAGAATTATATTTCTGTTGCTCCAAGTCTCTTATTCCTCTGTAAAAATCGTCCATCATGCAGTGCCATATAGAAAGAATAATATAACACTGCATTGCAGTACGATTCTCATTGTTTCTAATGAAATTTTACTGTTTCGTAATACTTTCTTTTTTGTATGGATGGCACCTACCGTTACTACAAGGCACGTTCGGATTCATATATAACATTTTCTATGACCTGTAATAAGAGAAACATAGTTCGTTTCCAGTCTAAATTTGCTGCTTAGACATTATTAACAAGCATTGTGGCTTCATATTTAGAGGAAAAATTGAAAGACACAATTATTTATGCTTGTGTTCAACTAAGTAAAACTTGGTAAATGCTTATGAGAATCACATTATCCTACAAACATTTAAGTGAAATAGCCAGAAATACAATTCTTATTTAATAATGAGAGCTGCAAAGTTCTTATGATACTAATTCAAATCCAAATCAAGAATTTTTTGCTACATATCAAGTCTGACAATGACGATAATTCTTCTATTACAGTGCTGAAAAATACAAGATGCTATTTTGGGCCCACGGTGCTGAACTAAGGATTCTGGTACAAACGACGACTGTTGCAATTTCGAAATTGTGCTGGGGGTGAATATTAAAATTAATAAATTCTGCTACCTTCCCTAAGACTACTACGGCGATTATTCTCAAACTTTTTTGGCGACTATTCAAATTATTCAACAAATTCTGGGCGAAGATTAAAATTTTCAAATCATAAATCACTTTGTCGGGGACCACTCAACCCAACTTTTTCACACAAATATATCATTTCGTCGTGGAAGACTGAACCCAACTTTTTCACAAAAAGCAGTTTTACATAAACATTTTATAATATTCTCCCTCATCATCTTTATCATTTTATCGTCACCGTGAGCAACAACAAATACAATATAAAATAAACGCCTCTGTCGAAAAGAATAAGACCAGGCCCAAAAGTAAATAAAAGATAAAATATATTTTATTTTCCTTTTTCATACAAAGACAATATCGTTGACATGCCATGGGTAAGAGGTTTTTTCTTCAGAATTGTCAGCACACTTTACTGGGGAGACAACGATTTAAGAACATCCGCCCGTATTGCCGGGTGCCCAGACTCTTAAAAATAAAAATTACAATTACTATTAAAAATGTTCTAACTGTCAAATTGACGTCACTTCCATGCCATTGATAGCTATATTCCAGGTAGGTGGAAAAATAAAAGTCTTTATTAATTTATGGTGAAAAATGTGTGAGTACGAAATAACCTGAGAGAAGGAAAAGGGACAAATAGAGATAGTAGTATGTAACAGAATGCCAGTGTGCAAAACGATTAATCAGTCTACTTAACTAATAACGTCTGTGTTCCTTTTCCTTTCTGGCTGGCGAGTGATGTAAAAAGATTTATGGGCAGTTGAATATACCTTGTTATTGTTGTTTTCCTTTCCTCCTTCTTCTCTTTTGTATTGGTTTAGTCGGCGACGAACCTGTCTGTCGGTTGTCTGGCCTCTCTGATCTCTGTGCCTTTCTGATCGGTCACAGACGTGGTTAAGTAGTGGTTTTCAGTTATGTGACCGGCTCCTTGATCCACCTTCTTCGTTAGATGTGAAAAAAAGTTTGACTGACGTAGTATGAATTTTCTTATTCTTATCCAATTAGGATCCACTATTTTACTTTTCACACTGACTTGTAAAATTTTTGCCTTAGTTAGGTTATTCCAAAAATGTTATCAGTCGTTGCGTGTTTGCAATTTTACTTTAGCTTTTTCTAAAATGCTTTTACTTGTTTTGATCCGATTTTGCGTGTGTGCAATTTGACTGTGTGTGTTTTAGTTAATTGTTAGATGATATAGGACTTGTATCCTATAACTATTTAAATTAACCGATATACAATAATTTTCATGTCCCATTTTTCCATCTCGGAAAAATCAAGAATCTAATACAATGACTTTCTTTGTTGCTCTTTTCCTCGCACAGCGAAAACTGTATATCGTTTTTAAACACTAAATAATTAGATATAAATCTAAGACAATTAGTATCCGATTAATATCCAAGTTAATAGTACGTGTTTCTATTCATGCTCACCTCGATACTAATGATCCGATTTGTGCATACTTTGTAGTTTTTAGAAGTTTCGTAAATATGAATTTCTGGAAAGATGGAAATGAATGATATCAATATCGACATAGCATAAACGATAAAAATGTCATTATTGTTGCATGAATTAATAATACTTTTATTGTCTGAAAACAATTTATTACAAATTTTTACAGAGATAATTTTAATAAGATAAGCATAGTGAGATAGAAGTCATCGATCGTAAAGAGATGGATAGCAAGCGTGTTTCACAAGCTATTGTTCGAGTGTTCGATCTTCACTGGATATCGCCGACATTGTGGCCCCAGGCAACGTGTGGCTAGGACTGACTCAGATCGATATTTCGAGCTATACGTACATGAAAACATGCAATATTACTGTTAGACTGTGTGTCCGTCTATTCATATATATATAAAAGGAATGAAACTTAGGAAAATATGTAGACAAAAGAAACGTCTTATGTTTTACAGTGAATGATATGAAGAGACTGAGATAGATAGATAGATAGATAGATAGATAGATAGATAGATAGATAGATAGATAGATAGATAGATAGATAAGAACAGGATTTCGCAAATAAATAATAGATAGATTCGTAGATATTCACAGGCTACACGCAATTATTTCAGATAGATATATAATTGTTACACCCAATCAAATCAATATATATATATATATATATATATATATATATATATATATATATAGATAGATAGATAGATAGATAGATAGATAGATAGATAGATAGATCCTTGTGCAGATTAATTGAAATAACTGCTTTAGTTTCCTTTCATTTTCCATATTGTCAGTTTTATACCCACTTGACGGACAAGGTGTAATCTATTTCTATTTTTTCCTCAGATTAGGTCATTTGCAGTGGTGTGCAGTAATATGAATCGATTTTCAAGGTGTACAATGGAATTTATTTCCCTGAAAAATACTGCGTCATCCGTGATTGCATTAGATTTTTATCTCACCCAAATACTAATGTGTCGACTGTCGATTACTTGTCCTGCAGCCATTGTCTGAGATGGACGTTACTTCAGGGAAGCATACGGAAATTGTAGCGCTGCATGAACACACTAGCACATCTTACAGAGAGATCGACGGTGTTGCTGGTGTCAGCCTTTAAGCTGTCGGTCATGTCATCAAGGCAAAGAAACGAACTGGATCCATCAGCCCAAAACGAAAATAAAAATGCGGTCTAAAGAGAAAAAAACAAGGGACGACGTATATTTGGTCAGGAAAATGAGAAAGATTGTAAGATGATATTATTCATTTTGTTTCAATTAATATGCACAAGCCTGTAGATAGATAGATAGATAGATAGATAGATAGATAGATAGATAGATAGATACGTGCATATCGAAAAAATAAAATATATATGAATACCAGAATTTATATCGATAGACATGCCGGTATAATGATGAGTAATCAGTGAAATTACCTGTTCAAACATTTCAGTCGGACGGCATATATATATATATATATATATATATATATATATATATTGTCATCCGCAGACAGATCTGTTTTCGCAGTATCACAGCTCATCAGTACGGTTAGACTCCGATTGCTTTTTTACCCAGGATTGAAACTCGACCGAAATGGCATAATGAAAATCCACGTATATGGTCTTAATATATATACGAAAAACTACTAAAAAGTTGTCAGTTAAAAATGTATTTTTTGACAGTATTTATTTATTTCTATTATATATATATATATATATATATATATATATATATATATATATATATTTGATATTTCAGACCGGCCTCGGCCTTTCATCAGAAACAAATGGTTTTAAAATTTAAACTAGAAGCGTCCCTCGCGAGAAGCGTCCGTAGCGTGATGTAGAAATAATAGAATTTGAATATTTTTAAACGTAAACCTAACTGTAATTATATTTTTAAATGTTGTTTTAAAGAAAATTTTTAAGTGTATTTAAAAAATGTTTAACTATTCAAATATTTATAGATTCAAAATACCTAAGTCCCTATTTAACCCTGGCCTATATGTATTTAATCTTAAAATCCAGTATTTTTCTTTCTTTCTGCGTGAGTATGTGGAACTAAAATCGGAATTTATCAGTAAACATTTGCAGTTTTCTAATGTGTGTCCTGGGTGATTGAAGTGTTCAGCACTGGGGGAATAAGGGTTGTTTTGGCGTATGCTTAGTTTATGATTACTAAAACGGAATCTAAAACTGTTTCCAGGTTCACCAATATATCCACTATTTGGACATACTGAGCAAAAGAGAGAATATATTATATTTTGTCTGTCACAGGTGAGGCGTGGTGGGTGTAATTTGATGTTGGTGTTGGTGTTGGGTATAGAAAATCCTGTATCGTTTACTAAATGTTTGCAAACTAAACAACGACATTTACAAGATTACACGCTATGATGTTACAAAAGAAACTTCAGGCCCGATCCGGACATAAGGTCCTGACACACATTCGTTCTCCTTCTTCTTCATCTTCACCACTCTCGCAGTCAACAAGTTGAAGGCAAAAATAAGAATAAGAACGAGATACTTCGGCGGACCTATACGACATTACCGCTACCTGCAAACTTGTTGACTGTCATTTTTTTTTTTACTTTTTTCTGTGTATTCTTATTGATTAGTACATAAAGTTTCTGATTTTCAAAAAAAAAAAAAGATTTTGAAAAAAAATTCAATATTTAAAGATTTTTAGAAGGTTCTCATTTTCTCATACAACGTTATAATAAATCGATCCTCTATTTTGGAAACACTCGCTTCGAGTTTTTGCTCTTTTCATTTTTTTTTCAAAACTTGTAGTAAATTAATGGAAAAATCGTTCAAGAAATGTGTTTTTACTAAAATTTTTGGGATAGGAATTATTTTAATGATTCACTGTCAAAATTATTTTTTAACGTTGTGCATGTCATATTTTTCATTACAAATTTTTTTACAACGGGAATTATTTTAAAGAAAATCTTCTCCAAAATTTTTCTAATGTTTCAAATAATGTATTTTTCATCGCGAGTGTTTACAAAATTGAGGATCGATTTACTAAACGGTTGTATGAAAAACTGAGCACCCCATGAAAATCTTAAGTAATGAATTATTCCAAATATTTTTGATAATCGGAAAGTTTAGGGTCTAATCGAAGAAAATGTAAAAAAAGATGATAATCAACAAATTTACTGGTGGTGGTAATGTCGTACAGATCCGCCAATACTTCAACTGACTTCTAAAATTAACTTCGATAAGTATCATTTTCCATCATATCACTTTCTCGCAGGCCATAAAAATAAAGACAGGAACACAGACTTCATTACCATCCTGTTAATCGTTGCATATACAAAATATGACCTTCTTCATACAACTACGAATTCTTGATTTCTTTTAACTTCGTACTGCATATTCTTTTTGAATGTTTACATAATTAGTAATTTCACTTCTTTCAAATTAATGTTATTCGATTCTGTTAATAAAACTTGACTTATTTTATAAATAAAATTAAATACGGGGATTATAAGCTAAGTTTTGCAGATGCCTTGTACCGGGCATAGCCGACCGTCTGTAAAAGTGATAGTTGTTTGAACATATTTCTACCTAGTCTTGTTAGTGCTACAGATAATAACAGAATGGTTATTAAATCATAGTTACAGTATTGGATTTTTCTGGTCGCAGCAGTTATATCGTAAAGAATCAACATCTAAATCTGACTTCGCCATACTTATTTTATTGTAGACACACTAATTAATTTTTCCTATTATAATTATTAATACAATTATATATACAACTATTATTATAAACACATTATTATAGGCACAAATTTTCATAACATCAACAATAAAATCAATTTAATACTTACAAGCATTTATAGTGGCAGAATAACAATAGATGTTATAAAAAATAAGAAATACGTACAATGACCGACCGGTTTTCTTCCCCATTCATCATCAGGGTCAACTGGGGTATTTTAATTCAATTTTTCAACATTTAAAATACTAAAAGATGTAAATGAATCATGACACACTGTGGGGAAAAATTGGGGAGGGTACGGGCAGGCACTAAATGGTGATAATTTGGAGTCCAATGATACATTCTCTCTGTTTGCAGAGAGACGGGGTCCTGGTCTTAATGTATATTGACTCCAATGCCTGTAAATGAAATATAGAGTGTGAAGCAGACAAAACTGTGAATTGGTCCACACTGAAGCCATTTACACAATTTCTACTACTTATCAGGTGTTCAGCAATGGCTGACCCGGAAGTGTTTACAAGTTGACCCACACGAATAATCCGTTTTGAGAATTCTTAGTGCCACATGCTGTTCTATCCTACAGTCCAATCTCTGTGACGTCCTTCCTATGTAGTCATTAACACAACTACAAATAAGTCTGTAAATAACAAAAGAAATATGATGGAGAGAAAATAAGTCCTTTTTCATAGACGGAAAAGTAGAATGAGTGCCAAAATGGACCCTAAACTGAGCAGAAAAATAATAAGTCAGTGCTGTAGAAATTTGCTTAGCCAGATGCTCACTACGTGAAAAAATATAAGGTAACCTTAAGTACATCGGACATTTTTCCACAGTATATAGCTTATCCTTTAAATAATTACTTATTTTATTCTGCATAACCCCGTCAAAAATCTCACTGTGATAGCCATTTTTAGATAAGGTACTGTGGAAATAATCTAACTCTACATTCAAATAACTTACCGTGCAAATATTTAATGCTCTGTGTGTAAGGGTCTTAATTAAATTTATTTTCCGTTTTCTAGGACAAAATGAGTCCTACTGGGTGAATAATTCCAAAAGCGTGGCTTTATGAAACAAGAAAGGTTTAAATTTAGTTGGAGTCCGATGAACGTAAACATCAAGAAATGATAAAGAACATTCAGACTCATTTTCAATTATAAATTTTAAGGACGGATGCAACTGATTCATCGTAACAAGTAATGAATCGGCCTGTCCCTCATTATCAAACAGAGAGAAGGTCTCGTCCACATATTGATAATACATGGACAGCTTATTTTCACGCGTGAAGAGGGAAGACTCACAAAAACCCACAATTATATTGGCTAAGGCAGAACCCAAACGAGATCGCATAAAGACACCGTCTATTTGCCTATACACATAGTCGTCAATACTGAACTCTACTGATGATGCGCAAACTTCATTACTTCAATTATTATTATATATACAAATATTATTATATATACAATTTTTGTTGAGGGATTGCAATGTATCATGTAGGAAAAATGTGTCTATACCGACACATGTAGTCGTACACGGATCTTCAAACAACAAATTAACTTTTGAATGAACTGTGCAACTGGTTTATAAAGTATCCAGACAGTAATTTGGATATTTTACGTCATTCCGGTGTCGCGCATCATTGAATAGATTTTTTCCGAGTGAATTACCCGTCAGAATTGTTCCGAGGGTGTTATTGTGTATTTTTCGAAGAATTTTCGATACGTTGACTATACGCAAAGAAACCAAAATATTATAACTTGCTATTAGCGAATTGCCAAACGTTTCCTTCAGAATATCGTTACGAAAACTAAAGTTATAAAACAATGGATCTTAATTGTTTACGGAGATCAGATTAAAATGTTATTTCAGAAATTATATTTTGAGATATACAAGATCAAACAAAGGATTCCATATTACAGAATCTATTTGGATGCGAAGATTATTAGGAAAAAGTCTATATAATTATATGTCATGTAATTACTTTCTTTTCTAAAAAAATCATAGACTACATGCAATGATTATCATATATTGATAGACAAGATAAAGAATGTACAAGAATATATCAAGATATAAAACATATAGCCAAGCAATAACTTGTTTCTTACTTGAAGATTTGATATGTGTAAAGAAAACAAAATTAAGATTGTCACAGGAACAGAAGTGTGGGAAAGAGGAACAGGAAATGAGGGGAAAAAGACAAACGAAAACTGGGGGTGATAGAAAGAAGTTATATGAGAGAGGCGGGGAGAAAAAAAAAAGAAATGAAAAAAGAGAGAAAGAGAGGAAACATACGTTGGATAAGCTCCCTGACAGTTGCTAGCCAAAGAGAGTAGGACGAAAGAGTCAGGTACATTAAATGGAAAAAGAAAAAAGGGGAAAAGAGAAATAGTGAAAATAGAGAACTGACATAATATTCGGGTTAGCCAATTTTTTTAAATTTTTACGTGTAAAATAATATGGTGTGATTTTTGTTGAAATCAAACGTATTTACTTTAAAATCTGATACAGGAACAAAAGGGGAGACCGGAAATAAGACATATTGGCAGTGAGTAATCATTTCAAAACTAACAATCTATGACATAAAATCTTCAAAAGAAATACTCTTAAAATTAGCTACTCCTGCACTCACAAAATGGACAGAATTATCAATTCCCATAAAAAACAAATTTTAAAGAAGTAAGATGAAACTAACAATAAAACACGTATTTTAAACACTTGCAATTATAGGTAAGTTAATAATTTTATGGTAGAAGGTAAATGTAGTTCTACCCAGAAAAAAAAAATTCGATTTTGTAATATAAGACTGACTGAGAAAATATCACTACTATTTAGTAATATTTTACATATTTCGATCAAAGGAAACATGAAAATACCCGGCCGGTTGCGTACATCAGAATTCGTTCTATAAGAGAAGTTGTTACTTTCACATGGACCTCAATTCCAGTGTTCTTTTCCATCAAATGAATATCAAAACAGTCATCTTACCTAAATGCTGAAATGATTTCTTGTGCAATTTCCAGTAAACATAGATATGCAGATATATGGGTACAAAGTAATTTTGCAAAAATTCCCTTATATTCTTCGGGTAGAATTCTCATGAGCGAAAAGATGCAGGCATCATTCTGACAGTTAATTGGCCCTTTCATGTCATAAGCAGATTACGTAGATAATATAATATAATCGATCTATCTATCTCTCTTTCTCTCTGTATATATATATATATATGTGTGTGTGTGTGTGTGTGTGTGTGTGTGTGTGTGATTGTCTCAGTGTGCAAATTTACCAAATATGGAGTTTATACTCTATTTTATGAGCGCAGCTACTAATTCGTATCGACTGGATTTTAAGCATAATAATGTTCGTCCACACACACACATTTAATTTATATATATATATAGTCATCCGTAGACAGATCTGTTTCGCTGTATCACAGCTCAGCAGTACGCTTAGACAGCCGATTGCTTTTTACCCAGGATTGAAACTCGACCGAATTGGCGTCGGTCGGCGATTCTACCTCTGAGCTATGAGCGCTCGGTAGAAGGAGGCAGACATTTTAGCGTATATATTGTTCTTATACATGCCCAATAGCTGAGAGTGTTCTAATTCATTGCTGAATGAAAAATGCGTAGATGCCAAAGTAGCTACTGTTTTCAAAGTCTACCATTCTTCCAAAGTACTCAATCAGCGTAAATAGTCATCCGCATTTAATTATATATAAATATATATATATAGTCATCCGTAGACAGATCTGTTTCGCTGTATCACAGCTCAGCAGTACGCTTAGACAGCCGATTGCTTTTTACCCAGGATTGAAACTCGACCGAATTGGCGTCAGTCGGCGATTCAACCTCTGAGATACGGGCGCTCGGTAGAAGGAGGCAGACTTTTTAGAGTGTATATTATCATTATACATGCCCAATAGCTGAGAGTGTTCTAATTTATTGCTGAATGAACGATGCGTATATGTATATATTAAATTCCATTGAAAATAGTTAATGAAGTGTCCTAAATTGCTTTGGAAATATGAGGATTACTTCACACTCTTATTCTCACCAAAGTGAACAAAATTAAGAACTCTGGAAAAACTAACTAAATTTAATGAACATTTCTTTGTTTGTCGTATTTAACAAAATAAGTTTAAAATAAAGCTTAAATTCCGAAATATACATTAATACATATGTAAGTGTGTGTGTGTGTGCGTGTGCGCGCGCGTGTGGATCTGTGGATTTATCTAGATATATAGATATATGTATAGATAAGAAAGTAAACAAAGAACATGCATTTTTTATATACGTTCATATATGTGGCAGATTTTTGTGGCATATTTCTTCCTTTCAATTGATGGGCTGCACATGAGCACAAAGGTAATGCAGGTATAAATTCTGAACTTCGAAATTCATTTACGTATTTAGTCTAGCAAATTTTATTATCATTTTCATTTATATTTTCAGAACTTTTATTATTACGCATCCTTAAAGAAGATACGGGACGACTAATCAGGATGCCGTGTTCGAATTCCAGGTGAATTCCATGCATTCACTTACGCACAAATACCCTTGGGAAAGGTATTAATCCGTCTCTTCCCTCCAGTAATGGGTTAGATAATAGGACAGATTTGGTTCTGTAGCCTTGGTTGACAACCAGTCTACCGTAGAAAGCAATGGCATGCTACTGCGGGATAATCTTCTGCCCAGTCATGTCTTTCGAGACATGATCGCCCAATGCGTTTATCATGTATGACACTTAAATGACTGACTGATAGTGTAAAAATAGAAAGAAGGGTAAACAATACAATTAGGTCTACTTGAAGTGATTTGATTTCTAATCCAGCAGACGTTTACGGCATCAAAACAAAATAAAATGCTTACGGCCATTTCATGTTGAGACATCAGTTCCCGTGCGATCAATGCAGTTAAGCAACGTTGAGCCTGCTCAGTATTTAGTCGGCAAACTCCTTGGGAAATACCAGATACTATAAGTTTGAATGTGCGTGTGGTGTAATAGATAATTGCTCGGAAATTTTAATTGGAGAGCTGAGTTCTAATTCCAGTTGGGGTTTAATATTCCCTTATGCGTAAATACTTTTGTGATTACTATGAATCGGCCTGTTCTAACTCATTTGTTATTTATCTCACAAACAAAAATCCATACAATATAGATATATATCGGCATTAAATCATCCATAGTGTTTGATATGCAGCTAAGCAATGACAACCAACCTACAAAATAAAAATAATCATCGTAGCATCTTTTTTTTTATTTCACCCCAAGCAAGGCAGTTTTACTGCCACTGGTGTGCAGGGGGTTGCATAGGAAGAAAGTGATAAGTAAAAAGAACAAATTACAGAGAGTGTCAGAAAATGGGTAAGAGAAGGATGAGAATACTAGTGTGATGAGAGTAGAGTGGACGGAGAAAAGAACTCGAGGGAAAGGATTCGAGTCTGAAAGAAAATGACAATTGACTTTATATTTAAATTCTTGGAAATTGTAGCTCTCTGGGAAGCAAATATACAGAAGGAGATTCTACAGGTTGACAGTGCGAGAAAAGAGGCTATTAGAGTAGAAGTTGCGGTTACATTTTATTTGCTTCACTGTAAAATGGTATAGTAGCTCTAGTAAATTCATGCAGAGAGGACACCAGTGCGCTAAGCTCTTTGGAGCAGATCTGATATGTTATTTACTACATATTTTTCATAATTAGGTCCGACGCACTTTCATTAAAATTAAGATTTGATTTTTATTCTACATACAGGACACCTTCAAGCAGAAAGCGAAAAGGGTTGTCTGGAAAAGGACCCTTCTATTTTTATCTCATCCGCAATGCCAGTTGTTACTTTATATTCTCATTGTTTCTCCGTCTTTCTAATTCTTTATTATCTTCTCTTGTTTGGTACCCATTCTACCCACTTTCCTCTAATATTCTATTTTCTTTTCTTTTGGCTTTATTTTTATTTCGTGAAAATCTCTCTCACTCTTTATTAACGTCAGAATTGAGATCATATTTTCTACGTGATTCATCCTAATCATAGTACATACCTTAATCCCCCGTCATATAATCGTATAATTCCTTAATCTTCCATCGGAATTATAGTACTTTCTTTAATACTCCCTCATAAGTATAGTATTATTCTAACAACTCGCTGTTTCCCTCTGTCTCCATCACAATTATATTACGGACCTTAATCTTTCATTACAATAATCATAATTTTATTAATCTTTGTCTAAACTCCTGAGATGGGGCATTGTTGTTATTTATGTTGTCCTCATCGTTATGGGTGACGTTTCGGCCGTTGTAAACTTCGACCTTTTTCAGGTGATTGGAACCCTTTATTTCAAACACTTTAGTAGATTTTTCTAGTTTCATATGTCATGCCTCTTCCAGATGTTTCAGTATCAGTTATATCTCTTTCACTTAGGCATCTCAGTTTATTTTGTTCACCTCTGCTGTCTGCATGTATTGAAATCACAACTTTACAAGTCACTGGATCCACTAGGACATGTGCTCTCTTAATATTCCATCATAATTATATTACTGACTTGCGATTAAGCCCATCACAGTTGTCATAGCTGGTACATAAATGTGTTTCCACTTCATATTATCTGTTTGGTAAAAGTAATTCCTGCCTGCGGCAAATTTGAAAATTGCCTGAAAAACAAACTGCAGGTTGATCCAAGCCTTATGAGTGAAATTGGATAGATGACACCCTTTCGATGGTTGGGCAGCTCGAAATCACACGTCATCGTGACCGAGGTTTTGAGCGTCCTGACATTGTTCAGACCGTTTTCACGCTAAATAACGTGCTCTATCCCCAAAAATGTAACTAAGGTCGACTCAGCATAGTTGAGATTCTCTCTTTATATCTTAAATTGCTCATTTTCCCCTCAACATAACTATTATGTTTTATCCCAATAAACTCCAAACTCACTCTCTACTGCTACTTTTATTCTCCATTTCGACTATTTAATTTTCTTCATTTTAATTTTTTTCTACAATCCTGCACCTCTCTAAAGTTATTGTTTCTCACAAATTCCACTTGTTAGCTATTCTACTCCAAATCTAAACTTTTTCTTATTTAACCAAATATAAACATCAAACAGCTTGGACAAACTTTGCTTTTCGATATTACTGCCTTAAGAAATCAGTTCTGCAAACATGGTTTTCCCAACTCAATGATGTCAGTTTACCTTTTAATCAGGCATATAATCTTCAATAAAAAATTCGAATGAATCATGCTGGAAAAATTACAAGCATCGGGATAGAAAAAAAATCTAACAAACTTTGAATAAAAATCTCTTCTAAAATCAAAATAATAACGAAGAGCAGGAATCCAATCTACAAAATGCCAAATTCTTTACTTTACCCGACTACAGGGATCTACATTGCAGCCAGTTGGTCAAAAGTATTATGATCCTTTTTATTTTGTCAATATTACTGATAGTATTTGTTCTGGAAGCAACTTTATTTATTTGCTGTGATGTTCACCTCTTGAAAATAAAACGGCACGAATTCTCTCGAAACAAGTGATGCGGGTCGTTAATTGCAACTCTCAAAACAGGTTTTATTTCTTAGAAAATCCGAAATGCATTGTTTCGTTTAAGATCGATCACTGATTTTGGAGAATACATGGATATATATATTCATAATCTTGTTTATATATATATATCGGCTTGAAACGAGAAATTGGAGAGACGAATTCGAATTCCAATAAAAATAGTTGCATTCACTTACGCACAAATACTCTTGAGAAATGCATTAATTCGTCGCTTCTGCCTCAAGCTATGGGTTAAATTGCAGTACAGATTGGGTTTTATAACCTTGGTTGGCAACCAGTCTACTGAAGAAAGTAATGGCAACCTATTGTGTTAAAATATTCTGCCCAGTCAGTCATATCTCTTTCGAGATATGTTCACCCAAGCATGTTTCACGTATGGCAATTAACTGACTGATATACTGCATAATACATATGTCTGAAATGTACAAAAATATATGTGAAAAATGTATCGGATATTTCTGAAGATGTGCTAACAATATCGACGTAATATATTCTATATAAACGTGTTTAAACATATAGATTCACCTATCGTCTGGCTCAGACTCTCGCAAGTTTTTATTTATCCATAGTAGTTGTTTCATATTTAGGATTGGGTTTATCTTTCCTTCTAATCCTTTTCTTTTACTTCAAGTATCCCCAACAGTCTTAGTAACATGATCTGCTTGCTTGAGTGGAATAAACACGTTTTAATATTAATCGATATACAAACGTATATTTTCTCACAGAGCAATGATCAAAAACGTCATCAAGTAAATTACTAATATAGATCTTAGATATATCGGGGATGTGTGTTGTAGTGCAGTTGATATAGACTCGGAACGAGAAAGTGGAGAGTCGAGTTCGAATTCCAGTTAAATTCGTTGCATTCACATACGCACAAATACCGCTGGGAAGGTATGAATCCGTCTCTTTTCCCTCCAGTTATGGCTTAAATAACAGGATAAACTGGATTCTTGTTTGGCAAACAATCTACCGCAGAGAAGTTTATACTGCGGGAAAATCCTCTACCCGATCAGTCATGTTTTTTCGACACATGATCACACAAGCGTGTATCACGTACAGAATTTAACTGACTTACTGACTTGAATAAAATTCCCATCAGATCCTATAGACTATCAGTAAAATTCAGGGAAATTTATCAAATAACAAAAGACAAAACTCTTAAAGACATCTAACAGAAGCAATACCCACATAAACTAATTAATCAATTAATAATTAGAATAGAATTTAATGATATAACCAAGATGTTAATATTCTGCATTACATTAGACAAAGTAGCTGGAAGGAAATATTCTTCAATACTAGAAATAACGTTAAACTGGATTTAAACTCCTGAAAAATTAACAGCGGTTAGCAGATTTAAATTTCTGAAGAATTATTTATAAAAAGCATTTTATAATTAGTAACTGGCAAAAACTCTCACTGATCAGTGAATGCATGCTGACTGTCCCTTGCATTATCTATATTAAAACTAAATATTCGACCGTCGGATAAAATACTAGGCAATATTTTTTAAAACTTACCAAACATTTTTTTTAATAATTCCAGTTATTATTGTTTTTCTTTTACACATTCTGATAGTTTTTTTATCGAAGCACTGGTCATTTTTTTTTACCTTATACGATGAACAAGTTACTATTGTCTCGTACGTCCGATTTGAAATTAATTGCACATTTTATAACATTCGCAACCACTCGGATCTAATTTAATTTATTTACAAAATGATAACTATGATAGACATATTACCAGTCATATTGAGGACAGTGATTCATTGATTTACGAAGCTAAAAAAAATAAAGAAATGTATGTAATCAATTTATCATCGAACAAATATCCCCGTCTGGTTTGGCATTATCAAAATGATTCGGTCATTTTGCTCTCCGATCCTGAGAACCAAACTTTCATGGAGATATCAACTGAATACTTTACTTTAGCTACGAGAATATATTGATTTCATTCTGCTGTTTACACCTTGGGGTATATCGTCTTGATCTTTTTAAGAGTAACATTTATTGCTAGACTTGCTATCACTGAATCTAACTTGAAACTACCTGACCAAGGCATAGAACTCGCAATTACTATGCTACTAATTTTACAAACCAACAATTTTGCACAGAACGCTATTGCCTCAGAAATTAGCTGAAAAGGCGGGAATGTGCAGCAGTCTCAGCGTTATGATAAAAATGATTATCAAAGGATATTCTTCAAGTGTAAATAATTTTATCAATCATTAAATGAATTCGAACGGAAAATATAAAAATCGTTGTACACATTCTTTCTTATTTTATGTTCAGCGTTTTTTCAGAATCTAGGCGATCATGGTCCGCCACCTCTTCCTGTCTTTTGTTGTTCTTCATATATTGCCTCCTGTTATTTCTCCCAAACTCTGCTCTGTCATTGCTATGAACAAACATATTGGACACCTAATCAGTTTATATATGTAACTTTTAGTTTCCTTTTATAAAACATATACGGTATATATTTGATTTTATTTCCTTTGGGTTAAGTGAGATAATAGAATGTCATTGAAAAATGTCTTTGTGATATAATTATCAAGAAGTCTTCATGTATCGATAAACAAATTGGATTTGATATAAAAATATCTCAAAAAATGTCTTTGCATTCAAGTACAAAATTATTTTCAAGAAGCCTTTTAAATAAGTACTTTGACGAAAAATACGTTTTATATTAAAATCTATTTTAAATATGTCTTTATATTAAGTCTCATGAACTATATATTTCAATGTGCTTTCATTATTTCACTTAACAATAAAAAGCTGTTTAAATCATGTGAGAAGTTAGAAGAATAAATAATAGTAAGGTGCAAAAGAAATGAGGCCAGATCAATCGTCATATTGTGTCTTTTTTATTTTGTTCAGCTATAGTCCTTTATTCAGAGTAAGGTTCCTCAGCTTAACTGTATTGTTTTTGTCGTAGTGCTGTTCTACCTTCTATTGGTTCCCATCGGTAAATTATCTGAGTCCGCTAAGAGACCAGGCCTCTGTCTTCCAGAAACCATAAATCCGGGGTGCCTGTGCTTCCAGAATTCACAAATTCACAAAGTTGACTGATATTACATTGGGTTCTAACTCACAGTGTAGTCTCGATCGTTCGGCCCACGAGAAAGTGGGAACCAAAATAATAACATTAATTTTCATGTCGACCGGAAGATATTCTCTCCGAGAATGCCCAGTTTGTTCACACGCTTTCAGTCGACCCTTTTATCAATCCATATAATTTAGAAAGTTTCAAATTTTGGAATGAGATAAAGAAATTGTGCTACGCTTTATCTTGTTCGATTGACAAAACCTATCCTTGGTGATCTTCTCAAGAGTGCCTGTGTATGGATGCGTCATATGCAAACCGTCGTCACTAGAATTGCACAAAGTTAACGCGTTCATTGCATCAAGCACTTCGCACCCTAATAAAACATTCAGCTGCAGGTGACATAGGAATGACTACAAAGCCGATCTTAAATCGCTTAAGAGCTAATGCCAATCCGTTCAGCCTAGCATCCAATCCTCGGCGGTTCACAATAGCGCCGGGGATAGTTGCACTCCTCCTGGGGTAGATACGCCTGCTTGTTCGGGGCAGACGCCAAAGAGAGGTGGCTGCCACTGAGATTAAAGTTAGCCCAACGAACCAACTGATACCTTGGATTTTAAACAGAACCATCGTCTACATAGTGGTCGTGTCTCCGCTATACAATCCAAACGACAGCAACTCCCATGATCTGGCCATTGTGGATGTGCAATGTCTGCGACTGTGGTGCCTATTGAAGAAGAGCTAAGGATGTAATAACATAACCAAGATGTAAATATTCTGCATCAGGCTAGACAACGTAGCTGGAAAGAAATATTCTTCAATACTAAAAATAACGTTAACGTTGATTTAAATTCCTGAAAGAATATTAGCGATAACTTGATTTAAATTTCTGCAGAATTATTTAAAAATGCTTTTTATAATTAGTAACTGGCAAGAACAATCAGTCAATGAATGCTGAATCTCCCTTGCATTACGTATATCAAATCTAAATATTCGATCGTAGGATATTAATAGGCGCTGATATTTTTCGATACTTACCAACAATTTTTTTAATAATTACGGCTAATTATATTACAATCAATATCATTGCCTTGACTTATAATTGGCGAGAGGCGCTTGCTCAACAGTCTTATCAAGATTGCAAACTGTTATGGCTCTGTCACTAGAATTATTACAGACTAATCTCCCGAACGATTTTACGTGACACAGCGAGGATATTGCGGGTTTAAAACTCTCCGGCGGAAGGGACGACTTTCCCTATTACGTTGCCGGGAGAACTCCTGGACTACGCGCTATAACTCAGGATTAAACGAGTGCGACATTGTACGAACTCACTTTTGATAGGTGAAAAGAAATTTCCTAACCCCTCCCCGATAGATAACATCAAAGCTCCCCGTTTCCACGTGGTCGCATTTGGGCAACGATGATCAGCGATCTCCTGACTGACGACCAGTTGGGCGTGTCGGTAAAAGCGCATTCGACTGGTGGTAGTGATTTAGCTTAGTAATGCCCCGTGGTTTATTCGCTTTGTCATTTCGGTAAGGTCGAAATGATTAAGAACATAAAACAAAAATAAAAACTGTTTATTATATAATCACTGTCGGTAACTATATAAAATTCTACATCTTTTAAATTGTCTGAGAAACTGTTGTTTTCGATGCCGATACATAAAACTTTATTTAAATGATGACGTTTTCACCAATAGACTCCTTTTTGCTATTCAATCAATTCTGTGACAATATCGACAATGAAAAATAATGATTCGACAAATATAATTGCTGGTAATACTTTTTTTATTTTATACTTATTTTTAAATAATCTTGGTCATCAATTTAATTTGCTTGAATTTTGTTTTCATCCTGCTCGATTTTATTTCGTTTCACCTCATTTTATTTTACAATAATTTACATTTGTCGGCCATTAATTTGATTTTACATTATCGTGCAACATTTTTTATTTGTATATTTCTCTCATCTTTTTATATTTTAGTATTTTTACGGAATAGTTGAACTACACAGACAATGAATCTGAATATTATTTTGTGAGATTGCTTTCAAATACATTTTTGTTTTTAATATAATTTCTTCTTTTGTATTTAAACGTCACTTTGTCATTTTTTTGGCTTTTATATTTCATTTTTGCTTCATGATTATTGGCGACGATAATAAATAGAAATAAAGCCAAGAAAAAACGTAATTACCACCATTAAAAGCCATTAAATGCATTCCATTATTCAGTGTGTGTTCACGTGGCACTTTATAATCTATCAAGAACATCGTTCACCTTATCTTATCACGAGAAAATGTCGACGTTGTTTTAGCGAGTTTTTTTTAATCTTGGATTTCTCTTTTTATTCTTGATATTTTAGTTTTATTTGACATGGCTTTTCATATTTTTTATTCATTTTAATTATTTCCATTATTTTAGAACCTTTTTTTTCTTTTATTATTCTTTCTTTTTATTTTTAACTTTTGTCGCTGTTTTTAATAAACATCTTTTTATTTATTTCAGTGTTTATTTTCTTTCGTTCATTCATTTTTCTGTCTGTTTGTCCTCGGAAAATTCTCTTTCTTTACCATTTTGCTTCTTTCTCCAGTCTATTTTAATCGCTCGTCTTCTTTCGTTTCTTTATCCAGCATTTCCTTCCTTCCTTCCTTCCTTCCTTCCTTTTTTCCTTCCTTCCTTCCTTCCTTTCTTCCTTCCTTCCTTCCTTTCTTTTTCTATTTATTTTTTATATTTTGTATCTTATATATTTGCATCAATACCACAATCTCTTGTGTTTTCTTTCTTCATTACTCTTTACTTCTTTTCTTTTGTTCTCTTTGTTAGTGGCTTTAGTCCTTTTCTTCTTATTTTTTTTCATATTATTGTTTATAAATAATTATTCGCATTATTCGCTTATTTTTCTTCGGTTATTTCTTTACATCACTTTTCATAATCTAAAGCAAATCCCACTAAACTCATTTCTTTTCTTCTTTGTAAAATCGCAGAACAAGAAACAACTGAGAATTTGCAAGTATTATTATCTAACCTGTACTGTAAACGTTTCTTTTTGTCAATGGAAGGATACAACATTTTAATGATCCTTCCAAAAGAAACAAAAGCCAGAACAGAAAATAAAATAAAAAATATATTCGAAAATAAATAACCCATGTGTATATCGATTTATCAGAGAATTGTAATTAGATTACCTTGTCCCTCCTTTTCTTATGATTATTGTTTGCTTCGTATAATTTCTGTTCTTGAATTTCAAACTTTCTATTTAATTTATTACAGGTTTTTTTTTATATCATTCAATGATCTTTGATATGCGTGTGTAGAGGCAGCAGATAATTATTAGAATGTTTATGATTAGATAAAATAAACCCATTTCACGGTCGCTCATTAATTACTATTATTGTCATCATCGATATTATTATTATTGCTGATTTATTGTTGTTTTTGTTGCTTTCTTATTATTATTGTTATTAATATTGGCCTAATCTTTTGAAAGAGGACAGGCTGCGCTCTTAATTTTCAATCGCAGATGTTATCTCGAGCCTTAACGACGCAAAGCGCTCAGAAAGCAGACTGAACGTCTCAGAATGATCAACGCAACTACTCACACTGAAGGCAAGCAACAGCATTGCGGTAGATTTTCGTTTGGGGTTTTGGTGGGGGTTTGGAAGCAGAATCAGCACATCAATATCCTCCTTTCACTAGCATTGATGATATCATATATCTGATAACGAAAATAACACTGCGGTATGGCTAAAAACGCTATCAACTCTTCCCCTCAGCACGGTGCTTTCTTCGACCTTCTTCGCTTCCTTAGTCTCCTAATGTTCACTTGTGTGGTTTTTAAAGAGTCGAAACACGAACATTTCGACGCAAGTAAAATTATAAGTTTTGCGTATTCAGAGTTCTCCATAACGGTTTCATTTTCGGTTGTTTGTCTTCTGTAATATAATAACATAAGTTGCTTGATCATTTCGGTTCAGAATGACATACATTCTGAAAATCCTATCTATGGCACAAATTGTTCCAATGAGATTTATATCTTTATTTTTCTAATAATGTAAAGTCCGCTTCTAAAAGAAATAGCATTTATTTGCAAATTGTATTTTATTTTATATGCACGAGATTTATCAAGACGATTTTTATGTCCACGTAATTTTCTCCTTTGACATATGACTGAACTTTCTGAACTAAAAGATTGTTTGATCTAATCTAATCTAATCTAATATAATCCAGTCATTACTTTCATATTTGCGCAATGAAGGTAGTATTGAATGGGCATGCCTCCCGATACTATCATATGAACGTGGATATTCATCAAGTATCTCTTCTATATCCTACGCTTTTTCTGATCTTCATCAACGATCTCCTTGATGTAATCAGATCTCAAGTAGGAGTCTACGCTGACAACACCACCATTTATTCCCGCCTCGATCAGAAATCCGCTGAGGCTGACAACGCAAACCTCGCTATTAAGATTGAAAAACACTCCCAATCTGTGTTGGACTTGGTTAGAAATGGCTCGTGAATTTTAATACTTCCAAAACAAAGCTCATATCTGTTAACAACAATAGATAATCGCATCCACCCCACTCCATTAGCATAGATCAGGGTTGTCTTTTTGAAAGCAAAACACTGTGTAGTGCCAGGAAGATATTCGCGTCTGAATCCATCCTGTACATTTATAAATTTACCATCCACCTATCTATTTAATACTGCTGTCACATCTTGTCGATTGTTCCTACTATTCACCTCGGGTTTCTTGACAAAATCCAACGTAAAATCTGCAATGTGATCGATCCCGACCTGGTAGCTCATCTGCAGTCACTTTCCCACCGGCATATTGTAGCTTCCGTCTGTGTCGTCTACACATACCTTCACGACTTCTGCTCCAACGAGCTTAGTTCTTTGGTGGCCCATTTCCATGAATTTAATCGAGCTACTAGACTAGTAGCAAGATTCCACCCTTAAAAACTAATCAAATGTAATCGTAGCTTCTTTTCTCGCACTTCTCGTCTGTGGAATTTCCTTCCGTATACTTGCTGTGAGAAAAAACAGAACTCTTTTAAAATAAGTGAAATAAAGATTAACCAAACTGTATATAAAATTATGTGACTTCGATTATTCCGTCGGTCTGTCCATCCATCATCTATTGATCACATTTTAAAAGCCATAATCGAGCGATAGAAATTAAAATTTTCGGATTTAGTAATATGTTACTCTTTGTGTATTTAATGATTCCATTTTTTCTTTAAGACAAAAAAGACCTGGTTCCCTTACCGATTTAGATGTTTTGTGTCCTTTTTGAGCATTTTCTATTTAAATTTAGGTGTTATTTTCTATTTTCGTTATTTAACTTCTAAAAATATTTAGAAAGTGGTGTCAGATTTTGTTTCTCCTTGTTATTAAAAGATGAGAGTTGATTGTAAAAGCGCTTTATAAAAACGTTTATAGTGTTTCCGATTTAAATTTTAGTATACTTAGGATTCTCCAAGGGTAAAATCGAACACATACATACCAGGAATTTTGTTAAGCATTTATTAGGTATGGGCCATTGGTTCGGGTTTCTACAATTAAAAAACAAAATATTATCTAGCAAGTTGACATGAGTGTTAGAGTTATTTTTGTTGTATAATTTCAGTATTTTATGTTATGTAATTTAATTATTTTTTCTAATATTTTGGAACAACTATAACTTAGTTTTATTGTATTCCTGTTGAAAATTTTTGCTAAATGCGTTATTTTAAGAGACATGTTTATCTATTCGTTTATGAAATGTATGTCCCAGTTTAAAATTAACTAACTGATTAAATGGAGGGTTATACCATATGATTTTCCTGTTTCTATTGTTTTCTTTTTGGACTATTAAATTTTTCCACAAACATGATCTAGAAGGATTGATAGCCACTGACTCTAAGAATTTGATCGTAATTTGTTTTGTGCTTATCGAATACTTCTAAATTTGAGGAGTGGATGATTATACGACTTATGTTTGATAACGGATGATAGGTGATTAAAGCTAGGGTTTATATAGATTGAGGTAGCATTATTTTTCATGTAAGGTTGAAAAGTGTTAGAAAATAAGTATAATGTTATGTCTAGGAAGTAGAATACATATATATATATATATATATATATATATATATCTCCTGTCCTGCTCATGGAGAGAGAGAAATAACGAGGTAGCATCGGCTCAGTTCTTCCTCACTACTACTAGTTATTAAATTTACTAACAATTATAAAACACCTTGCCAAATCTTTTCTCTTCAACTGATTCTTTCTGATGCGGGAGTAAACTGTGGTGTCATTTGCGTAGATGCCTGCCTGGTTCTTGATCTCGTCTGGGAGGTCGTTTATGTAAATAAGGAAGAGTGTTGGGCCTAGGATAGAGCTCTGGGGGACACCAGCGTTTGTACAGAAGGGCGAGAAGGCATGCCCATTCAAGACAACCTTTATTAGGCGGTTATGTATAATGAAACCGTAGCATCACTTGACGTTGACAATCTGTACACTAACGTTCCTGTTAGAGAAATGATGATATCTTTATAAAAAATGTATATAATATTTCTCTGTCCAAATTAAAAATTAAACCTAAAATGATATAAAACTTTTAACCAGTACCACCGTAGTCTCATTTTGAATTTGCTAGAAATTTATTGGTAAGGAAAAAAGTTAATTCCTAAAAATAATTTTATTCCGTTGCTTTTAAAGCTGTTTATTTCCACTAAATATAATTATTTTTATTTTTTCATCTAAGTAGAGGTTCCATCACTTTCTAAAGCTAATAAGAGTTTTTGATTTTCTTATAATTTTTTATTCAATCTGTACCGAAAATCCTTTAATTTTACCTTCCTATAAATAGAGTAGTCTGGGATTTCAGGTGAAGCCAGTGAAGTATTAATTATGATTATAAAATCGACATTTTCAAGTTCCGGCAGAAATTCCAAATTATACTTTTCTTTGTTTATCATATTCCATAGGAAAAATTGTTGGCATATAACTTTTAATTACAGGAAGGATTTTACTTCATTAGGTGATTATTATTAAAACTATCTAGTATTTTATTATCATACGAATTAAAGATGCTGTGGATATTGATAGTGCAAGAATATTTTTTTTAAATCATTTTTATTAAATATCTTACTTAGTGGGTTTCATTATAGTGGAAATTGAATTTATATTTAATTACAATGGGGTTTGTATTTATTTACATTTACAGGGGTTATTTATTTGTAAATTTCTGTAAGTATAACCGTTTAATTATATGTTGAGTTTTCTTCTCTATATTTCAATTGGCCCTGGATAATGTCCATTAGGCTCTCTATTTTGGTGTATATAGCATTTCATATAAATTAGATTCATTTTTGGATTATCTTTCTGTTTTTACAGGTTTGTATATATGATTCATGTTACGCTCAGGGGTTTGGTTTATTTTCTTACCTTAATGTCAGATAATCAATAGCAGGTATGTCAATATATATCGTCATCATTTGAAACGACATATTGATATAAATATATTGCCGTAATTTTTGACGAAGCGGGCACACTGGTTGTCACATTAATGTGAATGTCTTAATTGGTACGCTTTTGAAAGTGAGTGGGTGTCCTCTCTAACTCATTAATTGCTATGTATTAATTTATCTTACGTTTTTGATTTTATGTAATTCTTCTCCGGTGAAATCCCTCCAATATAGTCTCAATTCATTACAACTTTCAGTGCTGTAGATATTGGCCGTGAAACGAGCAAGATCACATCACACGATATATTTTACCATATATCCAGAGGGCTTGTCTGGAATCGACAATATCTTCATAAACACAGAATTTTAATCCCGAGACTAAGCAAAAATATATATTCTTTTTATTACAGAATTACTTTGACCTTACCACTTGGTTGATTTATACTTAAGTACAAGTGTAAAGCCGCGTGACAGATTGGCTAGAAAGTTTATATTCTGACCACGAAATTGCGAGTCATATACCACCAATACCGATCTCGCAAGAAGGTCATTTCATCTTAATATCAGTTAAGCAAGTTATTGTTTAAAAAGTGCTTCCAAAATATACCAAGTGTTTATTCAAGCATTGCGACGGAAAGTGGATTGACGGAAATGATCTGAGGTGTCAAATAAAATAGTGGTATGGAGGCACAAACTGTTACAGCCAAGGCTTTGAGGTTACTAGCCTTCTTGATTACGCCAAATCATACAAACTGTAATACAAACTGTAAGTAAATTCAGCTCATGATCATCGTCTTTTATATTCCGTGTGGCTCCCGAAAAATGACTTTGCACAATCTCTTTACTTTTATGGCACTGTGCAACGCAAGTTGCTTTGCCTTTCAACATCTATGTTCTGCTATCTTACCAGACAAACTCTTCCGGTAGCTTGCACAATGTCTTGCCTAATACATTTTTCTTTGTTATTTACTTAAATGTCAACATCTCCAAACTCCTCTACCTCGTTATGTATCCAAAAAATTAAACTGCCTGAGTCCTTTATTTTTTCCATATTTTTCTTCATTGATGTTATTTGCAGTATGCCTCTGGAGAATCATATTTCTGTTGCCTATAGATTTTTCTTCATCTGAGAAGAGATTGTCATGTACCCACTGCCATACAAGGTAATTGATATAGCAAAACTGTTTAATACTTTTCCTTGATTCTAAGGATGTATAGTTGCTTTTCGTAATTGTCTTAGCTTTTGAAATGCAGTTTTTACTTTTCCAATATACGTTCGCTCTTTGGTATCATATTTTCTAACTTCTGTTAAAATAATTTCCATATACATTTCTGTAAGAATTAATTGAAGCCAAAAATGATGTCTTCCAAGGATTTTTTTTGAAAATAGAAATCGATTACAACTTGTAACTCCGGAGTGTCTAAAACTGACCGTATTGTGAATGAAAGCAAACTTAAGCAGTTGTTTCTATTAATTTGTGCAATGGAGTATTTAGGGTGTATTTAAATTTGTGTAGTTGTTTGAGGCTAACATATGCCGTTCGTAGTTCCTATCTTGAGCCTCAGTTAGTTGCAATATAAAAACCATGTCTATTCAATGGGTGTGGAAGAAGCATATTTGATTGAACTGGTGTCTTCAACAGGGTAGAGCTACATCCCCGTGGTAAATAAAGCCGCTAAAGACGAACGGTCAGCTATTAAGAAGAAGAATGGATTAACCATTAATAATGTAGAGACATAAATATTGTCTAGACTAGAATAAATAACCAGAAATGTATATTACGTACTGGAGATCTTAAATGCAAGCAAGTACAATAGTTTAAATATCTGGGAAGAGTTTTAACAGATGTTTAAAGATTTGACATCAAAATGTGCCTCCTGATGCCTATACATAGTATTAAGTTGGTTGATTGATTTTATCTAGCGATATATGAACCTCTATGGGTTATTTAAGGATCAAATATAAGTATATTAAACGCAGTTGTGTGCCATAAAATGTGTCGTTAGTCACTGTTCATTTTGCTTTAAATATTTATTGTTGGTCATTTTTGTGTCTTGTATGTAGAGAAATTGATTTAATATATCAATTGAATCCCGTTCGTCTTTTATCATTTCTTTAATCTTTCTTATACTAACTCTTGTCTGTCATTTTCACACCCTGTCACCCCGTACTAGTGACACTTCTACTTTGCTTAGGGTGTAATTATTTTTTTTTAATATATCGTTGATCATCTTACAATATATATTTCTGGTATGTTATTATAAAAATATACATGTTTTGCTTTCATTGTGTTTTGATTTGCTTGGGGATTCACTATCTTTGCATAGCTGGGACCCTAACAGCTGCTTCAATCCTGTTTCAGGGTGTATCTTTAAATAACAGGAATGAAGGGGTGGTTTCACGTTTCTCAAAACCTCTAAGCTCCTGATCAGAGACTTACTGTCGTATATAGCTCATCATAATACCAAGGATACCATAGTATTAAGAAATGTGAAAATTTCCATGAAAGCAAATAAAAAGTGCTGAAGTGCTATCTCTGTCCTCTTATAGGACAGTGAATGCAGGACAATTTCTTTATATGGAGAGCATATTTCAAGCACTAGAGATGTCGTTCGTTAGAAGAATTCTGAGAATATCATGAATGGATTATATGAGCAACGAGGACGTTTCTTTTTTCCCTTTTTAAAACGGAAAAAATTCGCATTTTTAGAAATATGAATAAATTGTATAATTTCCTAAGACTCATACTGAAAAAAGAAGGCTTTGAATATTTGACACGCACAGGACATACAGAAGGCAAGATCCACAATCGGAAACACCAAATATATGACAGGTTTGTGTAAATATATGGCCGAGCATAAGAGAAAGCGGGAAAGTAAAAAGACAAAAATTGAGTTCTTTATATGTGAGGTAGTTGTGGAGAGCCATGGTGCTTTACGTCCTGAAGAGAATTGCAAATAGGCAGAGATAAAACTTGATGGAAGATATTTGGCTTGGAATTTTTCAATAAATAGCGTTAATAAAATTAAAACACAGAAATTAATAAAGAATTTTATCCTTCCTTAACTCTGAAGAATTTGAAAAAAATAATTTTGAGAAATGAGAAAATAACAAGAGAAATAATAATAACAAAAATAAAAAAAAGATGTTAAAAGTGAGATGAGATAATAAAAACCAAACGTGTCGTTTCTAATTAGGGAGAATATTTCTGCTTTTATGCAGATGAGGCCTTGAGGTCGAAATGTATGGGATAATTAATCACACATATTACTTTAATTATTTATAATCAACATTAAAATTGCAAATCGCAGGCGCTTTAATGAGATAAAATGGCCGATCCCAGAGTGTGTCATAGAATTTGAGATCAGAAAAATATCATCGCATCAAGAATAATGTTGATGTCAGTGTTTTTATTTGCAACCTTGAAGAATAACCCCAAATCGAGTTTATCCTCATAGATTAGTCAATAATTGTTATATTATACTTGATTAGACAGAGATTAAAATCATAGATAATCAGATATCTTGTATCGAATACACAAATGGCAATCAGTAAATATGTATGCATATATTTCTCCCATTTACTCTTTCTTTATATATATATATATATATATATATATATAGTAGAGCCCGGCGTTGCTCGTGTGTAATGAAAGCTTTAAAACTAATCCATGTTCCTGGAGCTCAGACTCAGCCTAAAGAATATTTGTGTGAAGTTTGGTGAGAATCGGATAAAATTGTGGATTTGTATAAAGGACATACAGCCAGATAAAAAAAAAACACACAAACACCTTGCGTTTTATATATATATATATATATATATATATATATATATATATTGTAAGTAAGTTGTTGAACTCGTAGGTTTATTTACCTTTTTGTTTATGCATTTACTTTTATAAAGAGTGCTCGATACAAATGTAGAGCATTATACTGTAATGGTTGTTACAATGTTTTTAAATTCATCGTAACACTACACAAAAAATTTCTCATGTTTCGAAGCCAGCCCATTATGTTTTGGCTTCATCCTCAGGTGATTTTTTTTTGCACTTAAAAGTATTAAAGAAAAATAACATACATTTCTATTTATAAGTTTTTCTTTTTGCCTTTATTTTCTTGTGTCGCAGTTCATTTCATTTTATTATTATTACTTTTTATTCCATTTTTTCATAACCATATTTCTTTCTCATATTTGCTTCTCGCTTTAAATTTGAATAATTTACTTTTTCATTATATTTTCAGTTACTTTCTCAACTATATCTTCTCTTTGTTTTATTTCTCCTTTGATTTCATTTTTTATTTGTCCTTTTTTCTGAATTTCATCACTTTTCTATTCTGTTATTTGGTCTTCCTTAGTCATTTTTCTATTCACTTAGAATGCTTCATCGATTGTTAGCTTCAATCTGGCTTCATTTTTGTTCTGTTTAATCTCCTTCTCTTTCTCTGCCCTTTATTATTATTCTTATTAGTTATCACTTTTAAGCCACTTTTCATCTTTTCTCTAGTATCTTCTGTCTACATGTCCGTTCTTTCTTTACTTGTCCTTTTTCTTTCTATATTGCCCTTACTTAAACAGAGTATTTTGATTTCTTTTCAAATGTCACGATGACATCCGAGAGAAACTGTTGTCAAAATACCACATGCGTCCAGTTGTGCTGAATTGAACTGACATAAATCGAGGCCATAATAATTTTTACTTCTAAAGGAGGTGCAGGAAGCCTTAAAAAATTAGTTTGGCGCATTGTAGGTTTATTTAAATGGTATAAATAGAAAACGTTTTAATTGAAAATTCCTTAGACCGGCAGTTATCCAAACACTAAAATTGGTTTATCGTTCTCGAAAATTACGACAAAAGTACATCGTTTAACGATTCTCACGGATTCATTAAAATCAGCAAGAAGTTATCGTTACTGACTTCTTTTTGGAACGCATTTTGTTTGGTCAGCTTTGAACATTTGACTAACTGTATTGCATATTGTCACTTGTTTTTGTACAGTACACAGGAAAAGATTTACATATAAAAGTAATAAAAAATGACGCAATAATGCTAAATCAAAATGATGTGCTATATATAAATGTTGTCTCTCAGACAACTCAAAACTTGTTCAAAACGTAGTGTGGGCCTCGATATTGTTATTCTAAATTTGAATACAGCATCGGCTGTATGGATTGAGTATTTGTTTTGCTTTTCTTACAGACTTGCTTTCTCGCTATATCTTCTGTTTCGTTTCTTTTTGTTCTTAAAATATGACTGCGGTTCAAAGAGATCTTTTTTCGGAATGGAATTTAATTCTTTATGATTTTTTTAAAAATATTTTACTTTATTTTAATACGAGCTTTCGTCAGATTTATCCTAGTGTCTTGTTCAGGTGTTGTCATTTTGGTTATTATCGATCAAAGCTTTGTGAACTTATTATTTTTGTAAACAATAAAAATAATCAATTCAATATTTTTTTGATAATTAAATGAGATAGAATTCATGTAAATGGTACTTTTTTCTTACGCACTTGTATCATATATTCTAGTGACATGTTGACTTCCACACTTCACGTAATTATTTAAAACTTTTCCTACTCTTCCCCTTTTATTATTTATCTGATTTCGTGATCCATTTTTTATATTTTTCCTTAGTTATAAGACACTCATATTCGTTATATTTGAGTCGTCCAATCATATTTTAGTTATCAAACGCCATGAAAATTCGGCAGTCCTATATAGGGTATACAACGAATACGAAATAAATGAATGACAACACTGATCGTTTCCACCCGCAACTGCTTGTGTTTAATAGAATTTTCATGCACCAGAATCCAATATTGCAAGTCATGATTGATGGACATAGCTTTGAGTGAGTAAAGCCTATAATTCTTGATGAAGACCACTTTTTTTTAACTTTGTATACTCGCGCTACAGAATCGCAAAGAACTGCACCAAATTGCAGTAGATAGACTAAACTATCGCTCGGTTCACACTCCACCCACATCTATTGAACAGGTGAAGAGGCTCATCCCTTGTTTCCTGTTTAGGATGCGGTTTCCGGTTTTCTCTTTTCCAATCTTTTCACTCTTTTCCTTTATTATTTTTTTTTCAATTGGAGTAGATAGACTAAACTATCGCCCGGTTCACACTCCACCCACATCTATTGAACAGGTGAAGAGGCTCATCCCTTGTTTCCTGTTTAGGATGTGGTTTCCGGCCTTCTCTTTTCCATTCTTTTTACCCTTACGTAGCCCCCTGCGCATCAGTGGCGTTACCGCCTTGCTTTGGGGTGATATGATTAAAAAAAAAATAACAGAAACCACTTCACTTAATAACTACCAACAGCAGCTTCAGCTAAAATTGATATCACACGTAACATGGAAAAGAAAAA
>JBBBDQ010029090.1:0-35000 GCA_037127315.1 Ascarosepion bandense
ATCTATATATATATATATATATATATATATATATATATATATTAAAATTTTCCCAGAAAATGTTATATTTAGAACTCATGCATTATATAATTTCCATACTGTATATATTTTTCTGGTAATTGCGTTATTTTGATAAAAAAAAAGCAATGTCTGTGTAATCTAAAAAAAAAAAAAAAAAAAAAAACTACTAAAAGTGTGATCAACTGATGGATTAAACCTGAAACTTTCTAAAGATTTTTAATCGGGTTTTGCATTACCAAAATGTCAGTGAATTTTTCGTTGACCTGGAACTGAAAAATAAAGCTAGCGCTTTGTTAGAAATAATGTGAAATTATTACGATTTAGAAAAGTTCTCAAATTTTCATAAAGTCTTTAGCAAATCATTTGAATCAATTTTTATATTCAATTCATATTTAATTTTTCATATGTCCCGCGTGTCTTTTTGTTTTTTTCTCTGCTCTCCCATCTTTTGAATGTGTCTATTTTCTTTGCATTTTCCTACGTTCTTTCTTTGACTCAATTTTTCTTTTTTCATACTGCGAATATTTTCATTTTTCTTTCTCCAATCTCTCTTTCTCTTTTTATTCTTTTTCTCTGTTATAATTTTTTGCTATTTCTTTCGTCGTTTTCACATTATTTTATGTTTAATCTTTACTTTTCTTTATATATCACACTTTTTATGCGCTCTTTCGTCTAGTCTTTCATTATACATTACTTTTCTAATTACTCATTCACAACATCTTCACCATTTCTGAAAATTACTTTCTTCCTGTTTCTTGTCATTTATTTTGACTTCTTTTTTCATAGTCTTTTATCTTTAAATTTTTCTATATAATTCTTCTGTACGCGCGCCTCCACTAATTCATCCATTTTAAGTTATATTTTCTTTGTTACTTTGACTGACATATTCACAGATTCTTCACCGTTTTTGTACATTACTTTCTTTCTTTCTTTCTTCTTTACTTTCTTCGCCATAAATACCTTCTAAATGCCTCATCCACAATGCTGTATTATTAACGAAGTGGCCCCTGTACCGTATCTGCAGGGTAGTCTGCTATATTTAGAAGAGCGAATATTTTAATACCCTTTTGATCGCAAGAGACGTATCTCCCGTCTCTGCCTTTCGACCCAGACTATTACTTCAACCAAATTTTATGAGAATCACGAAGAAATTCATGTTCCACAACCGAATTGTCTCTTTTTTCTTTGAATATTATCACAAGATTTTTAAAGAATTTTTTAAAGCTTTTTCCTATATTTTCACCAGATAAATGTTCTCGTTTCGTTTCGTGCATTTTGCTTTTATATTACACGATATTATCAATAATTTCGTCTATCCATATAACACAGTTGGAATACATCAGTTATTGATAAGTGTCTTCATCATTTAAATACATTATCAGATGACGAAAAATATTGAAATTAAAAAGAAAGAAAAAGTAAATCTAAAGGCGATCCTAGATAACATGCAATGGTTTTAGAAAAACAAAATCTTCAAAGGACTGTCTTCTCTTATAGAAGAGATATCATTTTGATAATAATAATAATAATAAATAATAATACTCATGCTAATAATAATAATAATAATAATAATAATAATATATATATATATATATATATATATATATATATATATATATATATTTGGGCAGCAAAAAGTCATTCAAAATCTTTCTTTAAATATAGCGGACTAGGAAGATTTAATTAATTTTTAATTAACAGTTTCCACATCCTAAAACTTTTCCGTTTTGTTTTATATATATATGTCAAAATAGAAAAAAGTTTACTTCATCGGACTGTCTATTTTGACAATCTGTACGAACAGAGTCTGATAAAATTCTAAGAGATGACACGCATTTTAAGCAAATTTTTCCATTTTGTCTTATCATTTTCTAAATGCTGTTTTTATATATATAAAAATATAGCATCGTTATCTCATACATAAACGGTGTGATGGACAATTTGTTGTGTAAGTTTTGTAAAAATGAAAATGATATTTTTTACAGATGTATTTACCAAAGTTACACAAAAATAACTTGATATAATAAAGCGTATATTTATTGAATAAAATCGACATTGGCTTTAACCAAGGCCTGCAGGCAACTTCGGTATCTCTTGCATCTTTACTTGACTGTCTTTTGTTTGGTGAATCCTGCCAAAATCCTTGCCTTTAATTCATCTTTGTGTTCCTTGGTGTTTTGTTGGTCTCTCAATGAACTGCGCCTCACCCATAATAATCTATGGAGTTACTGTCTGAGAAGTTAAGTCTTTCAACAGTCACGATCTTCACCTAGAGATGCACTATCTCTTCATTGCAGTTGATGTATTTCTCCGTGTTGAGCCTAAGGTCGTGCCATTCTTAGTGATCACTCTCAACACCTTCATAATCCCCACCAGACTCTTCGAACTCTTTCTGAATCTTTAGCACTGTCATCACATTCACAACCAAACACTCCGAAATTTTCATATTAAATATTACGGCGCTAATGACAAGCAATGCAGCACGCCGTTTCCAAATTTCTGGTGAGGTGAAATGCGCCATTTTGCTCTTTTTCTCACAGACGCTGTTCGAAAATTAAAAAAAAAAACAAGCAAACAAACAACGCGCTTGCACAAAAATAAAAAAAATATAAACTGGCAGCAATTTACCCAACTTCCCTATAGATATATAAATATATATATATATATATATATTCACGATGAACGCTACGAACCCAATAAGGTTCCGTAGTACCGTCTGTTCGGTCTCAATTTCAATCCAGATCTAATGTGGAATTCAGTTTTGTTTTATTTTTAACAGACATGTTCACCCTGTAAAAAGGCTTGCAGCCACTCGTTGTAAAAAGTTACGTTAAGGTTTAGTTTATTTGCATAGGAACGGAAAATATCGGTTGCCTCTAGGCATGAACAAGTTAACATTGAATTTACTGGTGAAACATTTACTTCGAATCTGTTCCACGGAGCAGTTATTTTCGGGAAGAAGCTGTTCAAGTGGAACATCCTTTTCACCGATTGAATACGGATAAAAATGTGTGCAGTTTCTTACGATGTAATTGGCATGGCGGGTCCTAGCTGTGAAGGCAAGATCTGGCGAAACCAAGAAATGTACATCGCTCGATCGCTTTCCATGGTAGAAGAGATAGATCAGTGAAAGACTCGTTACATTCTTTCTGTAAGAACGACTAGAGGGTGAAAAATACTTTTTCTTCAACAAAGGCTCGGAGATAATTTTAAACTCCATCAAGTCTGCAAAATAAGATATGGGTTACTCTCATTTAAATTACGTCCATTCCTAAGGATGATTAAATATCGTCTTTGGAACTGTCTAACTCCTTCTATGCTTTATCGCGACAAGTTGTAGGTTAGACCCGAAATGGTGTATTGTTAACTTACTTGGACTCAAACTGCTGAATCTAATAATTAACAGTGTGTACAAAATGAACTACGCGCTCTTGTGAATATTATCACATAATCTGCGTTGCAAGCATATCTCTATTCTATCACAGTTTCCATGGCCAGTGTGTATTAGAATTTCTCGGACAGCATTTTGCCTAAAATTTATGAAATTTTCCTGCAAGTATACTTCACTGCACACTATAATCTTAATATCAACACAGATAACATTCGTTTTCAATTCTACATAAAGTAATCATTTGCTAACATATATTCTTCATCCATATCACGCACTCATCCCTCCCTACCACTCTAGCAGTAACCTTCTGTCATGGATTACTCTCACGCCTTATATTGCTGGAATTCTAGTATATATATATATAAATGAATGTTTATTATTTAATCGTGGGCCGTTCAATATATCGTATTTTGGCTTTTAATATCTAGAACGACTCATGATTAAACATAATATACATTTAATGTCTGTTCTATTTAACAATGTATGTTTAGAAAATTATCTGCTGCCTTGTTACCAAATATAGATAGATAGATAGATAGATAGATAGATAGATAGATAGATAGATAGATAGATAGATAGATAGATTCAATCTTTGCCAAAAATGATATTTGCCAAAAAAAAAAAAAAAAAACGACTAAAATAAAAGAGTACTCAATAAAATTTTCATAAAAACAAAAATGTAGAGCAAATTTCAATATTAAACATCCGAAACTGTGACCTTCCTGCAACCACAGTTTCAGTTTTCAAGATGGCCCCGTCAGGCAGCAAATTAAACATTATAAAAAGTAGCCGTTATTTTTGCGAATACCACTTTTGTCACAGATTGATTTTTTAATATATATAAAAGGTGATATTCAGTCTATGCTTGTATGAAATATTTCCTGAAAGAAGAAAAAATCAAAGAATATTTTTGTACTTTGACTCCGACACAGAATATGTAGTTTGACCCCAAAATAAAAAACTGCTTTTGAGAGCCCTACAGATCCCGTGGTTGTGGAATTCTGACAGTAATGGATAGTCTTTCTTTAATTCTTGACAACCAGACTAAAATGACATAATCTCTGTTTTACTGCAGGAGTCTCGAGACGTCTCGCTTCTCGCACATTTCTTAGTGAGAAAAGGCGGCACTTGATGATCTATAGTCGAAACCACACTCGTCATTGATATTGCGCTCAACCTCTCTTCCTCTCAGTTTCTTCTAGACACAATGCCACTTAGACTATCATGGATCTCCACAATTTCCTCTCCTTCGTGGATTTTTTTTTTGCATAAACTTTCTCCGTCATCCATTTGCTCAATCTCATTAAGTACGTTATGCGTTGTTTTCGTCTTTCCTTCTTGCATTCAATCTCTCCTGTGAATATCAGCTTTTTCAGGCCTTCATTCCTAATTATGTGCGCTAAGAATTTCTCTTCTTGAGATTAGTTATAAGTATCGTTTTAATTTATATTTTCATTAGAAGTTAATCGTTGCCCACATGTTTGTTATCATCTACATCCATCTGTAGCACCATCTTTCTGTTGCTTCATTCTTTTTGCCATCTATGAGGAGATTATCCAGTATGCACTGTCATATAGAAAGACTGATATCACGTAATATCTTAATTCTAACGAATGCTTTCTGTTTCTTAACGTTCCGTTTAACATTTGGAATGATTCTTTGACTATCCCAAGACGACTTTGGATTTCAGAGTCGCATTTTCCGTCGGCTGTAAAAACATTTCGCAGATATCTAAATTTCTGTCTTTATTTTGCTATCTTCAACTTGTAATTTGCATGTTGAGCTCATTCATTTGCTAAAAGCTATATCAATCCCAAGAAGTCTCAAAACATTTGAGTGACAATTTATGAAAAGCTAAGGGCGTGAATGTTGTCTTAAGTCGACTGGAATCCTACGACTGTTGCCATGGCAAAACAAATCAAAATAATATCATTTCCTTTCTTGGATTTGGTCTTTAATGAAAACATGAGAGCTGATTAACTGAAGTCATGAAATCTGAGACGACACGGAACGTTTATGGTGTTCTAAACAGATTCCAGTGAAGATTAAAACTAAAAGAAATGTGATATCACATAATTCACAAACAATCCTTTGTTAACATTTCACTTACTGAAGTGCATAATTGATTAATTGATTGACTTAATCAACCAATTTGAAATTATTTAAGATTCGAGATATTTTTGAATTTTAAGAATATAATTTTTAATATTATTGAAAATTGCATTAATACTTTATCTTAGAATAGCCATGAAGTTTTCATTTAAAGATCCTTGTATGTAACCTATAAATAGGGGAGATATAGATTCATGCCTTTCGCAAAGGTTTTTGTAAGTTAGTGAATGTTACGATCCGATAGTGTAATGGAATTACACTATCGGACTTGTTGCATTTGTTTCCTGATCGATTCACCCCAAGGAAATTGACAATTTCACAAATAGGGAAGGAGCTACTAGAAATGAAAGACGATTAAAATAAACTAGATGAAAATGGAAGTCCAATCTTTAAGAATAAAAGAGTTAATAAATTCCTCCAATGAATATAATTATTTTTAGTAGACTTTCTTTTATCTTTTAATAGCTATTTTGACCGTCATTTTATGGTTTAAAAAAGTTATGTGTTTTTGTTTAGTTAAATAATACAACAAACAATAGGAAAGGTATTGAGACTGTATCATGTCAATTTTAACACCACCGTCTCTCTACTATGAAAGTATTTTGCGTCTAATCTTGCGTACGAACCGTAGGATATATGCAATTTTTTTAACTACGAAGCAAGTGATATAACATTGTTCCTTCCACTGATCTTGCATTGTTTTTTTATAATTTTACTTAATTCATCATAGACACTTTCAAATGTACTTATATTCAGTCAGTTAAATGTCATCCGTGATATACACTTAGGAAATCATGTTTCTTTCGATCCCTGACTGCGTTAGGCAGAAGATTTTTCCGCGGTAGGTTGCTATTTCATTCTACGATAGACTAGTTTCAAACTAAGGCTATCGAACCAATTCTTTCCTGCTATTTAACCCATAGCCAGAGAGAAAAAATTATTTACGCGTAAATGAATGCCACAAATTCAACTGGAATTTCTTATTCCGAGCCCTGTATCCATCGCACCACTGAAACCTGATGAATAATACAAACGAAATACCTTTTCAGACACAAAAACAATTATCTCCCTTTCCTTGGGATAAAATCACAACCTTCATGTGACGGTCGGTAAGTAACGTTCTTTCAGAGAACAACACGTGGTCTCTTCAGATTGAGAGTGAAACCGCTGTACCTCTAGTTTTTCCCTTCGGAAAATATTATACATAAGACACTTTTTGTCCCCTTTCATTTATGATCGATATGTAGATATTTTGTGTTGTTTAAGTCTAGGAAAAACGTATATATAATTTTCTGTACGACATAAATCTCACTCTAAGAACGAAGCATGTATGTCATTTCTGTCAACTATTCCGGTCCGTCGGGGAAATACGATGTGATTATATTACACCGTATTTCAATAATAATTAAGAATGGTCAAAATGAAAATGGAAGAATAACTCTATCATCTATAGCTCTCCCGTTAAGTTGAAGACTTACAACAGTAGCAATAACTAAAATGGATATCAAGCAAGTTCATATAACGTAAAATTTTAATCCTAACACAAATAAAAGGTTAAGAAGCAGACTCTAATTAGTATTAAAAAGGGATGCAACAGACAACTGAATTGAGAAAACTAAGTAAAGAAAAAAGAAGAAATGATAAACTCTCTAAAGAGAAGTGTCTTATGAAATTCTAATATAATGTTAACTTTTCGTTGAACAAATGCTGAATGTTTTCTGACAAGGGAAATAATCTCATCATTAGTGTTATTATTAAACTTATACAGGTAAAGTTTAATTTTATACAAGTATAAAGCCAACAAATATTGAGAACATAAGTATTTTAAGGCACAAATTACCGAATTAAATTTAACGTCCAATCAAAAGAAATGGTGTCTAAAGGAATTAACTCAGACTGGTCTCTCAATTAAGAAACGTTTTATTTTATATGAAATGTTAAGCCATACGCCCTGGGGTTTAATCAATGTTATTTCGGGGAGATAAAAATTTAATTTTCGAAGTTATTAAACCAAATTAAGTTATAAACACAAACAGGAGACAAGTAAAAAATAATCATGCTTTTCTGTTTCAAATGATGTAAATCACTCTTTGATAGACGTGTTGTTTTTACTTTTATGGCAATTGATTTTTTAAATGTCAGCCGACATTTGGGGGATTAATGGCTGCCAGTAGTCGGAAGGAAAGAATTCGGTATCAGCTGAGTCATTTCTCCTTGCCAATGAGCCTCATTCTCGGATCGAATAGACTGTCACTTTCCCTTGCATGCTTACAAACCGGAAGAATCATATGTGTGACGTCAGTATATCACGTGGCACAAAATGAAATTCAGTGCACCAAATAGTAATGGTACATTTGTTAGTTTCTTTTTCTTTCAGACTTCGATTTATCAGGGGTACTTTACTGTAATTTATGTTAGTGATTTTTTACGGAGTGTGAAGCAAATGTATTTTCTCTTCTTCCTTTTATTCTTTCATTGTAACTTCTTTCAAGTCTTTAATTATCTCCAATAATACCTATTAATGTGATACGTTATTTTGCTTTTGACCTTCTTTTTGGTTTTCAAATCTATCATCTTCTTTCTTTCTTCATCTCTTTTTCTTTAGTCTTCTCTTTTTCTTCTTCTTTTCCTTTTGTTCTTTTTTGTTCTTTTGTTTTTTGCTTTTTTTTATCTTCTTCCTTTTCTTTTTATTTCATTTTTCTTCTTTAATTTCGCTGTTTTCTACTTGCTATTCCCTCTTTTTTCAGCACATTTTATTTTAATTCTTCTTCTATTATTTTTATTTTTCTCCCCATTACTTTTGTATTTGTTTATTTCAATTTCTCTTTTTTCTTTTTATCTTTCACTTTCTCATTTCTTTTATATTTCTTTTTTTTTTCATCCTTTCTATTTCTCATTTCTTGCTTTCAATTTACCGTTTTTACTTTTCATTATTTCTTTTCTTTATATCCCATTACCTGCAATTCTGGAAACGAGGATAAGTTATTGTAGTGCATCTTTAGGTTGTCTGCGATTTGGCCAAAGAAGATTCTTGAAAAAGCCTGCATTGACATATAGCAACACGGTGGCATGTGTTGTATCCTATAGCAATGATGCAGACTAAATAAACAACCTAGTAACGTACGTATTCTGAGAATGATTGAATCGTACTGAATTAAACATTTAATGAACATCTATTCAAATATTCGATTAATTTTTTTTTTTTATAAGCGTTTCACCCCGAGCAAGGCATGTCACTGCCACTACTGTGCAGGTGGCTACGTAGAGTGGAGAAAGGCTGATTAAATATAGGAAATAACAGAGGGTGGGTGATAGGCGGGTGAGGATACCGAGAATGAGGGTTGGGTAGATGAGAGTGTTGTGAGAATAGTTGGGAGTTAGTGTGATAGGAGGTGTCTATTGACCCTACATTTAAACACATGGGGATTGTAACTGTCGGGAAAGCAGACTTGTGGAAGGGAGTTCCACAGGCGGGAAGCGCGAGAAAAGAAGCTGTTGAAGTAGAATTTACGGTTACATCTTATTTGTTTAACTGTAAAAGGGTGGGACCTAGTTGCTAATCTAGTATCTTGTGTAAATTCGTGCTTAGGCGGCACCAGTGATCTAAGCTCATCGGAGCAGAAGCCATGAAAGTACTTGTAGAAGAGGCACAGGGAAGCTACATCACGCCGGTGTGAGAGCGGCTGCAGCCGGTCTGCCAAGTCAGTATCAACCACGTTACAGATCCTCCTTTGTATTTTGTCAAGAAGCCCAAGGAGAGCAGCAGGGGCACCCGACCAGATATGGCAGCAATATTCAATACACGGGCGGATGGTAGATTTGTATATGTGCAGAATAGTTTCAGGTGGGAAAAATTTCCGGGCCCTGCACATGGAGCCCACAAATGTTTCGTTTGTGCATCCACGTATATTTCCTCATCCAGACACCCACACTATATCTGACAAACTTCAAATATATTATCAGAGATTCCAATGTCTTTCTTTATAGTTCACTGAATACAAGGCCCAAGAGTTCATTAATGTAGATGCTTACTGAGCGAAATTGTAATTGAAGAGAAGTGAGTGGAAAGTATTATGAAAATACATAGGATAGAGACAAAGATTTTAGTTTTCACGGAAGATTTTCCTCAGAATTTCGTTCCACAATGTAACAGTTCTGGGAAAGAATCTGTCTAGGTAGAATTTACATTTTATCAAAGAAACAAGGAAGGAATGTGGATGGTTGGGCACCATAAACACAGCATGGTGGGTCCTATACGTAAAAGTTCAGTCAGGTGATACAACAGAATGTAATTCGACCGAACATTGGCCATAGAAATAGCAATATAACTGTGAAAGACTGAGATTATACATTTTATAATTGAATCTTTCATTCTAGTTTTTTATTAATGTAGGTGTTTTTAACCATACATTTATTCAAAATATATTCAAAACTATGAATTAAAAGAAATGTATTTTCATTCAAAACTTAAATATGTTTAAGAAAGCGTTATTATTATTTTAATTTCCAATAAACTATATTTAAAATATATGTACACTTTTTCTGAATTACGTGACAATTTTCATGCTGGCTATTTATATAACTGTTATATATTGTATGAAATTACAAATAAATATGTTTAAACAACAAAGACAATATATGTGGCTTATAAATCATGTGTCAGTCATTCTAAAATGTTCTGCAAAATCTTCCAGTAAGAACAAAATATTGAATGCGTGGTTTTTATTTTCTTTATCTAGTAAAAGAATAATAATTTGTATCCATTTCATACAATGGTGAAAAGAACAGACATGAACACTGCAGTATATTAAATTTATATCTTTAAATCTTGCCTTACAGTTATCAAAAAAGCGCTCCTCACTTGAGTGAAAGATTAGACTAATTCATATCGGTGAAACTGATATGAAACATATACATACACAAAAAACAAATAATTTATTTTTTAAACTCTCACTGGAACTAGAAATTTGTTGGAAATAAAGCAAAAAATAAACAGAGAATTCTTTGCAGAAATATTTCTTTGCCCGTTAAAAAAGTTTCATGAGTTAATAATTATTTTTCATTTTTCAGTCATATATATATATATATATATATATATATATATATATATATATATATATACTGTTTTTAATAATAACACACTGCAACTCAAAAGCTATAAAGTTTCAGTGCACCAAAATTAGGCAGTGAAAGATGATTCAGTTACAGGGTTATATATATTGATAAGGACATTTGAAAATTAAATAAATAAATAAAAATGCTATTATATTTGTTGAATGTAGTGGGGTAGGAGGTTATTATAGCTTAAAATTGTAGGTGTAGACCAATGAATATTGATACATTAGAATGTAGCAATATATTGAATTGGCAGGAGGAAAGGAAATGTCAGTTGTATTATTTTAGATATGACGAGATTGAAATGAAAATAATAAAATATTTTTCTTAATTGGTATTGTTAACATGAAAACACATTTTTAATCAAAGGAAATAGACGTAAAGTCATAAAGTTAATTATTAAAGGCAGATATTCTATTATAGGTATAACTATTAGTGTTATATATCCATAAATAACAAACACGCATGTATATACAAATATATGTAGTTATATTTTATTAACGAACGATGGACCGTGTAGCCTAGTGAACAGAGAGTTGAGGGAGCGCGCCTCTAAGGGTTGACGTGGGGTTCGACGGGAGTGTAGCCTCTCTGCTTAGCTCTTCTAGCTTCTTCTTCGACTTCTGGTCTTGTCTGGCTCTCTGCCCAGACTGCCTGTCGAGCCTGACTCCTGTCGATGCTGACTGGGACTCTTCTCTTCTACTGTCGACTTCTGTGTTTCGAGGTCTTTATATATCTTCCAAAACCGGAACTCGTTTTCTTCCAGGTTTTGCCTCGATCCGCGACGCCTACTCGACGCCCACGTAATTCTCAGAGTCACCTGTCTGTTTGCTCTGAGCTATTTCCGCTCTGCCGGAAATAGGGTCAAAATGACATCCGCTGCTTTCAATGACCGAAAACACCCACGCTTCATCAGCCTTCTTGGGTGGGGCCAGATCATTATATTACACTAGTGAAAGTAAGCAGAACCAGCAATCGAACACTTAATTAAGAGAGTTTTAAGTTATATATAATTAACTCAAATGGTAGGTCTATAGATTATAGAAAATCATAAACTGTTTGAAATAATTAATGATTTTTTTTAAGGGGCTGAAAGTTTTTAAGTTGAAATTTGAACTGAATAATTTCAGTATACCAAGGTATATTGAAGTTAAGAAAACCAACTAGTATTTTGTGTTCCAATTGTTTTAGTAAATTTAATTTTAATTTTTTTAAGTTATATTGGAGCGCAAGTTACAAATGACAGATTATGATTACTTAAATTTTCACGAAAAATATTTTCGATGTTTACATAAAACAGTCAATTCATTGCTACGGTTCAATAGTTAATCATTTTTAGGGGACCTTAAAGCTGCAGCTTTTCACTCAGGCACAAAGGACAGATGTCATTGAACGACTTACAGATTCTTGTTTTTTCCAGAATTTTCCATTTTAATTTGAAGATTTTGTTGTGTTTTTTTAAATTCCCAAAATATGCAGAAAGGGATGTTTGGTTTCGGTACGTGTTGGTTTTAAAGGAAGCTAAGTGCATATACTAACGTTGTTTAAAAGTGTTCTAAGATCCTATGTAAACTTTTTAATAGTTGAGTTTTCATTTGATGTTATCTTATATTGGTACACAATAGAATTTGTTTGACACCTATTAATATATATATATATATATATATATATATATATATATATATATATATAATGTAGAGAAGTGTGGCAGATAGCTTAGCAGTGTTATTTTAGTCATGCTGATTTGGAAGTTTGCTGAAAGCATTATTGTGATGCCTTCACTTTTCAAGGATTCTGTCTTGCTGCTCTTGCTTCTCAAGTTTGATCGTATCTGTACGTAATTTATGCAATTTAATACCATTGAATATTAGTGACTTTTTCCTTAGGAATGTTGTAAGATTTGGAAATGTTTAATTGCTTTTTATTCCGTTAAACTCTTTTTGGCTTGCTTAATAGGTGTAGGGTTTATTTCTTAAGTGGTGTACATTTGACAGAGGGACAATTGCTTTTTATAGCTTTCATAGTTTTGACTTCTTTTTAGTGTGATTAAGTGTATGTCTGCTTAATTACTTTATACAGAGTTAACTTTTTTATCATTTTGTGTTGACCAATTTTTACTGTGGTAGGTTGACCATGTTAGCATGCATGCTCGATTTATACATAATTTTTATTTATGTTTAAGTTTTTGTGTTCGTGTTTGCATACATGTTTGAAGTATATATATATATATATATATATATATATATATTAGCAGTATAGCCCGGCGTTGCTCGGGTGTAATGAAAGCTTTAAAACTAATCCATGGTCCTGGAGCTCAGACTATTTGGACGTTGGCAAGGCGGTAACGCCACTGATGTGCAAAGGGCTACGTAAGAGTGAAAAGATTGGAAAAGAGGAAAGAGAAAGTCGGAAACCACATCCTAAACAGAGAAAAGGAATGAGTCTCTTCATCTGTTCAATTGACGTGGGTGGAGCGTTAATCGGGTGATAGGTTAATCTATCTACTCCAGTTGAAAAAAAAAAGTGGAAAGATTGGAAAAGGGAAAGCCGGAAGCCACATCCCAAACAGGAACAATTGACGAGCCCCCGCACCTCAACAGACGTGGGCGGAAACTGCAAAGAGCTTCCAGCCGAAGCGACAGCAGGAGCGAAATAGAGAGATGAAAATGAAACCCCTTCCTAAACAATAATCAAGGCTATCAGCTCTACTTCTGTCCAGAAGTGGGTGGATACATATATATATATATATATATATATATATATATATTATCGATTTTCTGCACTATTGTAAAAACTGCAACCTTGAAACTTCTGAATATCGTTTCTCATGTTTTTGTCTATGAGTGTATGAATTTTGATTAAAATCGGACCACTCCTTCTATAACTCGATTTTTTCGATTCTCGATTTTCGATATTTATCGGGGTTACCTCGACACAAATCTTAGCTAAGAACAGTCGCAGACGCTTATCATACAACTGTGTAAATTTTCAAGAAAATCGGTTCAGCCGTTTCGGTGTCTATAGTTAACAGACATACACACACACAGACACACACACACAGAGATAAAGTTCCATTTATAAATAAGTTTATATATATATATATATATATATATAAGTTAAATTTTAAGTTATGCTGAATTTAGGGATACAATGCTAATATATTCAAGATGTGTGAAAATTTAAAGAGTTTAATAAGGGGTCAACAGAGAGTGATGAAAATTCAGTCTTTGCAAAAACACATCATTGCCGATTGCATTTAATTAAAAGTACTCCCACTGTGTGTTGACATCAGTTCAAACTAACGACACGCAGAAATTTAGTTCAAATAAACTTTTGTCAGAATCAAAGGGTTAATAAGAAAAAATATCATGAAAAATGTTCAATATTTCCAAAATGTCTTGCTAGAAATCAAGTTTATTTCAAATGCTTTTTGTCTGTTCATTATTGGCAAATATTTGAACGAAGAATACATTTGTCACAGTAAGTGTTACTTGCATATAATAATTTCCCCAAAAAATATTCCTGTGATTTCATAGACATTAGTCATTTTTCCCCGCATGTACCACGGTCACCTCTAGACTCGTTCAATAACAGCATTTATTTAATAGCTACCAACATCAACGAACTGTAGAGGAAGCGGGCAGTATTTATCAACGATATGTATATTCTAAACTTTAGACCTTTTAATATCGAGCAGTGTCTCAGGCACATGAAAATTGCTCAACGTCTGACAAATCCAATTCCGATTAGACTAGCCTCAACTATTCTACACAACTTGTCATTTGTTTCCCTTCTTTTCACTTTGTGGTTCGATAAACGTCTGCGAGATTCCCAGAGATTTATTTTCCTCGCCCTTTTGACAGGAAGCCGAAGAGAACCTTCCAGTTAGATCATCCTGAAAAGATGGTACTCTTTCGGTCAAGTCCAGTCATAACCCATGAACATATGAATCCTAAAGCATGACAGATATGGGATATTGAATGTCACATTATGAATATAATCAAATTCATTGATTGAACAAATGCATGTCTACGTAAACGCTTATTTACGCTAAGATATGGCTATGAGGAAATATTAAAATTTCGCACAGAAACATGCACATTGTTGGCTTTGAATGAAGGCATGAATGCAAATATATATTCTACGGGACTGTTTATATCTGTTAATCGAAAACAGTAAATAAATTCAGTGAAGTAAAACGTTATATGACATCAACAAAAATATAGAAAAAAATAATTTTTCTTGTGATTCATTTATCGGATCTTTTCAGTGGGGAAGAGATCATGGATTTCCACTTGTTAATGTCCCTTATCGGTCTTAGTTTTTTACCTTTTTGTATACCTCCCAGAAACTGCTCCACCGTTCCATGAATTAATTATCGGGCTGATTTCCCTTAGCTTTATTTCCCTCTGTTCGTCTTGAGAGTATTAGATTCTCTAAACCCTTCTTCCTCATTACCTGTCCCAGAAACCTCAGCTCTCTCTTTCTAATGCTATGTATAAATGTTCTTCTCTTTCACATCCTCTCCTGCACCTTGCATTGCTCACGTGCTCGGTCGATGATATCCTCAGCAACTGTAGAACCATATTACTTTGCTTCGAGAATCTCCTCTATCTATGAAGAGATCGTCCAGTTTTTGCTATTATATAAAAGAATAAATAACACATAGCAGTCTTGCATTCTGTCCTTTGTTTCCACTGAGATCTTGTTTATCGGTACTCTGGTTAGATTTTGAAATGCATCCCTTGTCATGCGTCTTCGGGTTTCAGTGTCACACTATCCATCCTCTGTCAGAACACTTCCCAGGTATTTAAATTTCTTTACCTTTATTTTAGAAAAATGCTTAACACTGACAAAAATTCCTTCCTGATAATATCAGCTTCTTTAATAAGATAATACTTACTCCTCTTCACAACTGAAAAAATTATGTGTTTTCATGGACCAACGCATCACAAGGTATTCAGGTTTGCTGAGTGATGGATAATTTTATCCGCCATCTTTAGAATCGTTATCAACCAATGCTATAGAAATCAGTCCTACGTGAAAGAGATGGGTTCATACTTTTCAAATGGTTATTCGAGTGTAAGTAAATATAAAGAACTTAACTTGAATTCGAACTCAGTTCTGTAATTTACATTCCGTGCTGGCATTCATTACATAATTCGCATATCGACGCAAAGAGAAAAATGTATTTATATTTCTATAAGTATTTATTGGAAGAAAGCAAAATAAATCTATCGAGAAAATATCTCATAAAAATAAAATTTTAAACAAATTGTAATTAAAAATAGATCACAAATTATCATGATCTGTTGTGTAGGAGAGATTCTTTGAATGAATTATTCATGGGTTACTTTATTAGCGTCTATTATTTATACTTTCCAATCCAGCCCAGTCAAAATTCTAGGAAATTGTGTGAAATGCGGAATTTTCCTAGTAGTTTAATATCTACTTTCAAACTTAAACTATTCTATATTTTATGATGCGATCTAAGATATGTTCACTTTATACAGTTTGTGATAGATAAATTGTCGACATTTATGTTTTTAATTTTGCACAGGCACGTTCTTATTTTATCGATGGCAGAGTATAGTAGGGACAATTTGGCATCATCTGTGAGAAAAATAAGAACCATGAGGCAGTACCGTCAGTTAGTCAGTTAAGTGTCGTACATAATAAACGTTTGGGCGATTATGTCTCGAAAGAGACGTGACTGACCGGGTAGAAGATTATCCCGCAGTATGTTACCATTGCTTTCTGCGGTAGACTGGTTGCCAGCCAATACTATAGAATCTAATCTATCCTATTATTTAACCCATAACTGGGGAGAAGAGACGAATTATTACCTTTCCCAAGAGTATTTGTGCGTAAGTGAATGCGAGTAATTAAACTGGAATTCGAAATCAGCACCCATTTTTGTCGTTCCGAGTCGATATCCACTGTAACACAACGCACATTTTATGAGGCAGTACCTTTCACAAAAACTGTAAAAAAACATACTTTACTACTTGATCTTTGCGCCAGTGACTCAAGTACAATCATTTCAGAGTAACTGTGTTATTCTGAGGACTATGCACGGAATTCGGAATGTGTTGAGTCATTTAAATGGTTATTAAGAAAGTACGGAAGCCAGGAACACTCACTCTGATCGTTTGAATTAGAAAAGAACTCTGGTGAGTTTTGGTGAGAGCCTTAGTCTCAACACAGAGAATTACATAAAGTACCTTGGAGCGTAGTGTTGACCTCTGGCAGGTAAGTGGCTACTGGAATACCTATACCCGGAAAGAAGACTTTGCAACCTCCAACACAAGAAGGATAAACCAGTCATAGCCGTGACACAATCTCTGCGATTGAACCTTTTTTTAATTCTGACCATCTAACTTCCAAGCCTGCAAATTAACTGATTATTGTGTAGATGCAGTTGAGGGAGAGACCAACAAAACTTCTTGTAACACCAAATATGAAGTCATCGTAAAGATTATGGCAGCATTTACTACTAAAATAAGGAGGACGTCTAGAAGATTTATAAGAAATCCGAAGTCGTCTGGAGGCCGTGAATGAAGCCAATAGTGATTTTATTGAATGAATTTACTCTTTAGTATTTCAAGATAACGTGTGATTTTGATAAATATATCTGTTCAAATGAGATGTCAGCGCCATTTCCATTTTTGCATTATTTAGACGATTTCATCCATCGCTCTCTCTCTCTCTCTCTCTCTCTTTCTCTCTCTCTCTCTCTCTCTCTCTATATATATATATATATATATATATATATATGTATATATATATATATGATTATGAAATTAAGTCATGGTGCTCTTTTTTACACAGATGGTGCTCTAATAGCAATACTATACTGTGCAGTTTAAAATTGAAACAAGCAAAGCCCAACCACGAAGTTAAAAATATAGAATGACGACAATTTATCCATCACATCCTCTCTCTCTCTCTCTCTCTATATATATATATATATATATATATATATGCTTTCATTTGTAAAAACGTTATTATGCGACCTAGGTTTGTATTTTGTGGCGTCTTCACACGATTTGCAAAAACTATTTTTTTCTTTTTTAAAGATCAACTATTAGGGTCATACAACCATGGATGAAGCGTTATAACGTCTAATTTTGAAAATTGCGCGTTAATAAAAATAAAAAATCCCTGTTACGTGAGCATTCTTTAAAAAAAAGTTAAAGTCAGTTACTGCAAATTGCCTGAAGACACCACATGGTAGAAACCAATGTCGCGTAATAACACGTTTACGAATGAAAAAATATTTAAAAATTCTACAATATAAATGTATTGAACATTTTTTTAATACAACTGTGTACTGGTGTAATTTAATATTGACCAAAAACTAAGTAATTAAATATTTAATGTGTGTGTGTGTGTGTGTGTGTGGTTGTGTGTAATTCTGTGTGTGTAAGCGTGCGTGTGTCTGTGTTTGTGTGTGCGTGTACATGAGAAAGAGATTCTATTATTGAAGTAATTCTATGCACAATAAATATTTTATTATTTAATACATGTCGAGAAAACTTTCCTAATATATGTTTGTGTATTTATTTCTGTGCATGCGTAATTTTATAGTCTGTATCTGAATGTTGGTGTGTGTGTTTTACTGTTATACATTCGAGGAATTTTGAAAGCGCTCTTACAACCAATGATCTACTAAAATTCTTCTGAAAGAAAATTTCACTGATATGTCTGGAACAAAGTTTAAAAATAAGTCAATTTTCTATCAGTTTACCCATTACATATTTAGATTTCTTCTTACGTAAGGCCACACACACACGTACATGCATATATATATATATATATATATATCTGTATTATCGATCTCACAATCTTACAATCAAACTACTGGAATGGTATGCGACAGTCAGTCTCTAATGGTCTTTAGAGTTTCCTTCAACTGGATCAAGGCTCTCTTATTTTAGCAATACACAATCTTGAGCAAAATGTCAATAAGCAATAATGTATGTCCAGTCACGTTTACTGCGACTGGGTGGGGATCTTCCGCATTCGCTGAGATATGTTTTTGGCTGTCCTCGTGCAAGAGACGATTAGTAACAAGAATGGTTAAGACTTTCATATATTAACAGAGAATGATTATAAATGGAGATCAAAATATTAAACTCCTTACCATCATATCGAAACCTAAAATGGCTAAAATTTACATTTTAAAAATCTACTTCTTGAAAAAAATGATCACAACCCATAGTAAAATATCTAGACAAAATATTCATATATAATCAGCATAGATTAAGAGCTACTGTGCACATATTTTCAAATTACCAATATTAATAAAAACTTTACAAATTTAAATTCCAATCATTTGTAAATGATTAACTGAGTATTGCATAATTCATTTCAAAATTCATTATATTTATCAAACAAAAGCAGAATAAACGAAGTCAGCTCTCGTATCACGAGCAGATAACAAGCGGACAGTTTTTCATATGATGAGAAAAAAACAAGAAGTTTCTTAAATCCATTAAGACATGTTTTGTGTTACAATTGGCTGGTTTTGTGGCCAATCAGCACAAGTCTGATATTAAAAATATACTTGTGTCGAATGATCGAGAAAATATTGGGAGCTTTTCACTGTACACAAGATATTCGTATTGACTGCTATTTGATGAAGATTTGTATCCGCCCCCACTTTATTACTATCTTAACCTGCTTATGTTTTACACACACACACACACACACACACACACACACACACACACACACACACACACACACATATATATATATATATATATATATATATATACTCCCGATAAAAAATTTAAGACCACTTAATAATCTTTAAAAATATATATTTTTTTTACAGATAGATTTTAAACTCCTCCCACTTAAGGTTACCAATACTACAATCTAAAAGGTTATGGAAACAAAAAGCTACATTCCAAACATTTTATTTAGAAATTTACATTATTATAAAATGAGGCGATTTACACATGATCAAAATTATAAGACCAGAGACAAAAATTCTACGAAATTGTACAAAAAGTGTATGAAAATATTTAACAATCAAATTTAATAATGAAGACTACCTCCACTGCTTTTGATGACTGCAAAAATTCTGTCGGGCATGCTAGAAATAAGCATTTCCATTAAGGTGCGGTGGATGTTGCTCCAGCTTCTGAAGATGGCTTCACAAATTCATTTTTTGTTGAATATTGTTTGCCATTTCAATAAACATCTCTTGTCATCCATCCCCAAACATTTTCAATTGGTTTCAAGTCCGGTGAGCATGCAGGATGTCCCAAGAGATGGACCCCATTTTCTTGTAGAAAGGTCAAGATCCGTCTTGCAGCATGGATTGCAGCATTATCCTGTTGGAATAGCAATCCATCCCCACACAAACGATGGCCCTCCGTCATCAAAGATGCTTTTTGTACCATGTTAACACAACCAGCCGCTCTCTGATGACTCTGAATCACCATCGTCCTTCTGTAAGAAAAGGCACCCCATACCATTACGGACCCTCCACCACTATGACGTGCAGAGAAAATTTCAGGAGGCATGTTTTTGTTATACCAATATCGTTGGAAGCCATCAGGACCATCGAGATTGAATTTTTCTCATCAGAAAACAGGACTTTCTTCCACTTTTCAACGTACCATGTTTGGTATTCAAGACCAACTTTAAGCGGTCCAACTTGTGACGTGGAAGCAGCCGAGGAATTTGTTTACGGTTTTTATTTACCATGCCTTTTTGTCTTAACTGCCTTAGTTTGACAAGAATAAAGTCCCCTGTTTTTCATAACAACCCGTCTTATTCTCCTACTCAATGCAGGAGAAATTTTTTGGGGCCTACCAGAGGATTTTGCTTTTCCATAATTCTCACTGTTCTTTAGAAAGTTGCAAATCACAGTTTTGCTGCGATTTGCATTAGCTGGGATCGCCCGCTGTGACAAATCTTGGTTATGGAATTCTAGAATTCGAGAACGCTCAACTTTGGTAAATTTGCTTGCTTTAGGCATGGTAACACCTTTACGCAGTGATTGCTAATATCTAACGGAACTAAAAACATTGGAATTGCCATAGATCTAAAAATTTATAACCCTGGTCTTATAATTTTGATCATGTGTAAATTGCCTCATTTCATGAAAATGTAAATTGCTAAATAAAATGTTTGGAATGTAGCTTTTTGTTTCCATAACCTTTTAAGATTGTAGTATTGGTAACCTTAAGTGGGAGGAGTTTAAAATCTATCCATAAAAAGAAATTATTTTTAAAAAATTTTAAGTGGTCTTAAATTTTTTATCAGGAGTGTATATGTATATTATTAATTATTACTTTAGAATATGACAGAATTAATTATTAATATATATATATATATATATATATATATATATATATATATATATATATATTGCTCTATTTTTTTTATTGAGCACTGTTTTAAACAAATGTTTTGAACGTTACAATTACTTTTTTCGTTCCTTATGCATTTATATATATATATATATATATATATATATATATATATATATTTTCTAGACATATTCTATTAAATATAAGAGACAATGAATGTCTATTATGTTTAATCATGAGCCGTTCTAAACGTCGTATTTTTGCTTTAATTTCAGTTGAAACTAAAGACAAAAATTCTCCAACATTTGGATAATTATTTACTGGTTTTCTTCTAAGCTTTCGGCTCACATGAGCCATCTTCAGAGAGGTAGTTTAAACTGAAATATTATAAAATCCACCATCACCGACGATTTTATTTTGTGTTGACATAAAACTCCGCTTGGCAACGGCAATAGTTACCAAAAATAATAAACGCAGTTCTTAAGTTTGCGATGCGGTTTTATGACGTCACACCGCGGGATAGCGCGAAATGACAACAAAACCATCTAGTCAAATGCAATGTAATATGTTATTTCCTGTTTTAAAGTTGATTTTATTGAGTGTTGGTTGTTTTGATTTGATGTACATGGCCTCCAATATCTGCAGGTTCCTCTTACTGTGTGTATGAGTAAGGATCACCGTATTGTTGACCAAAATCTGTCTGATATTACCTACATGTTTATGTTTTTCAGAGAAATGTTGTTTAATAGTACTCTGATCAGAAAGATATATATATATATATGTATGAGAGAGAGAGCAGATATATATATATTAGATCTAAAAACGAGTGTTGATGAGTTAAAACATAATAACGGTGCTCTCATGAAAATTTCAAAGTCAGCATGAACCTGCTGAGTTAAAGTGACTAATTCATTGCAATGTAACTATAAACGCTATATCCTGGCTCCAATACACAGCACTTTACGATAAAAACAAGCAGCTGGCCAAAATATCTTTCATTATAAAACTACTAAAAAACAACAAATTTTGCAGTATAACGCTAACACGACTCAATATATATATATATATATATATATATATATATATATATATATATATTGTAATTTTATTATTACAATTGTTTATAATAGCATAATATCATGTTTCAGAACAAAACTGTTCTTCTTAAGGTGATAAGTTAAAAATAATAAGTTAAAAGGTAATTTCAATTTATCATCTGAAGAGGAATTGTTTTTTTCTGAAACATGAAAATTTTTATGTAATAATATTATGCTTTTATAAACCATTGTTATAACAAAATTACAACATGAAACTCTACTCAATATCGAGCACTTTTTAATAAAAGAATATGCTAGAACAGTGGGGTTTTAATCTACGGGTTCTTTCACTTTTTGTAATATTATATATATGTGAGTGTGTATAAAAATCCCTTTAAGTCAGAATATAACATACTCAAAGGTCCTTTCAATTCAGAACGAAAAAAAATTCTTTCTTTCTTTTTTGTTTCTAAAAAATGATGGGATTGAGAGAAAGCTAAGAGAATATCCTTGTAAAAAAACTGATACATCGCGCTGGAAGTAAAGCAGTCTAAACGGTGGCTCTATTAGCTGACACTTTCCCGGTAATATTTAAAAAAGAAAACCTGTTTCTCCTAAACATATAACCTATATTTTCAAATTTAAAAGGGGAATTGCATTCTTATTGGTTAGATTAAACATGCACAATTTTTTTGTCTTCCCCAACGATATCAACTCTTTAACAGGCGTATTGTTTTATGCAGTCAAATGTAAATCATTTTCGCAACAATAAATGAAAAAACATAACTGTATTTTGCTCTTCGATATATGTTGTGTTGATCAGTTTTTAAAAAAGTAAATGCCGGAAAACACGGTATTCTAATACTGATAATTCTCTTTACCTGGATATATATATATATATATATATATATATATATATATATATATATATATATCCGAGTGAATAAGGAACGAAGAAAAATTTGCAATGTCCAAAACAAATTTAAAACCCCATAGAGACGATAAACATTTATAGGCTTAACAACCCTCTCATATCAAATTTTACCTATTACATACCACAAACTATAATCTAATTTACCTATTACACAACACAAATTATAATTTCATTTAAAGTTTTATAGAAAAAAATAATTTCCTAAATTCAAAATTAAGGTCAAATATACAAAATTAGATTAACTATTAAAAATGTGCTTAAATACAAACATATTCTATAGTTTTACAAATAAACATTAAAAATATGACCAGTCCCATCCTTCCCACCCTTAACATCTCCTTATTCTCCCCTTCTAATAAAACCAAAGAATAAAGGCTAGCCAGGCGGTCATAATACCTATATCCCATTTTCTAATGTTAATTCTGTCTACAAAATTCCCGACACATTCATTAATCAAATATATACCCTATCTACTCTACTTTCTTCAAAATTCTAACGGACAATTTACAAGACTTATTCCTTTATCGGTAACCCCCGTCAACATCCCACACACGACTCCCCAAATATAAGAAAAGAGGTCTTCCATTACTTTCCACACCGCCTGATGAGGCATTAGAAGTCAAATCTCAAAACAAAATGTACAATTTGTAAAGGATATATATAAAAAGAATTGTACATGTTCTAATATATATATACATAATTCCAAGAGCCTATGGTTTTAGGGGTTAGCAACTCCGACTGACACCAAATCGGTCGAGTTCGATCCCGGCCAGAAGCAAGCGGATGTCTGGCCACACTAATGAACTATATATATATAAAAGTAAATATGAATATTAATGAAAATAAATTAACATATGGACACACGGATACGTATATATTGTTTTCTGGTGTGAATAAAACGGTGCTGGATGTAATATAACAAGGCTATTAATTATATATAAATAAATATGAATCTTATCCTAAGTATATTGCGTGAATCGGAGTTTCATGCATTATCTAATCATCGGGTCAATATCATTACGTGACCTTTCCAGTAATTAAATTTCTGATTGCTTAACTATATACAACAAGTAAACCTACTTGACACATGTATGAACCATCTACCCTCTGCCCTAAAATACTCTTCCTTTTAAATCAACTTTTGATTATATGCTTATTAATTTTATTTTATACTAGCAGTATAGCCCGGCGTTGCTCGGGTGTAATGTAATCTTTAATACTAATCCACGGTCCTGGAGCTCAGACTCTTTGGACGTTGGCGCGAAAGACTAAAACGCAATAGTTGTTTTCAGTTAAAGCGAAACCGTAGACTGAAAGAAAAATGAATGGATGTAAGTCAAATGAATGGATGTAAGTCAAATTTTTATTTCCTGGTATTGATATCAAATAAGTTTTTCGTCGTAAACTGAATTTTGAAGGCTATATAAGTCCTCTGAGTAAATTGTATCATGGCTGAGACGAAGCACTACAATTATATCTACTTAGAGCAAAACCCGAAGCAAAAACTAAAATAAAAGAGCTGAAAAAATACAGTATACAGGCACATAAACAGACACACACACAAACATCTTGCCTTTTATATATATATATATATATATATATATATATATATATATATATTATCAATTTTCTGCACTATTGTAAGAACTGCAACTTTGAAACTTCTGAATATATATATATGTCTTTGTCTATGAGTGTATCAAATTTGATTAAAATCGGACCATTCCTTCTATAACCCGATTTATTCGATTATCGACTTTCGATATTTATTTGGGTTACCTCGACACAAAACCTAGCTAAGAACACTCACAGACGCTTATAGTACAACTGTGTAAATTTTTAAGAAAATCAGTTCAGCCGTTTCGGAGTTTATAGGTAACGGACACACACACAGACACACACACACACACATAGACAAAATTCCATTTATAAATAAGTTTAGATTTTAGTTTCAATAAAATTAGCAAATTAGAAAAATAAAATTAAAACTACAATTTCTCGATATAATGTATAACTAACTTAAGATCGGGAGAAGCATAAATCCTGGAACGGTTAGTTCATAGCATGCAGCTGATGATTGCATAGGGTAAGAAACTACGTGTCATGAGATAACGAAGGATAATACATATATATATATATATATATATATATATATGTGTGTGTGTGTGTGTGTGTGTGTGTGTGTGTGTGTGTGTTTGTGTGAGTGTGTGTGTGTGAGTGTCTGTCTGTGCGTGCGCGCGCATGCGTGTGCGTGTGCGTGGTGTTCTTGTGCGTGCGTGCGTGTGTGTGTGTTGATTCCAAGTTTTGTGCTTCAGGCCGAATAAGTTTATTTTAATCCTTCGTTTGAAAACATAATCAGTCAGCTTATTACTGAGTTATTGACCCCATAATTGCTGCCAATGTCAGACAGCAATCTCATTTCTCGCACTTGTCCAATCAGTGTCGAGAAGGTAGAGTACGTAAGGAAGTGGCGTGAATACCGATCAATTAACTTCATCTATTTCTTGTCGTTCCGTTCTTGATTTTGATATCAGACGAATAAAGGACATTCAGAGGGAAATTCTGCCTTCGTCTGTCGGCACTTTTCTCAAAAGAAATGGCAAAATTGCACTTTTATTGTCAGAACACGCTAAGATTGAACTGCCGTTGCTGTTGAAATAATATTCACTGTAGGACGTTCAAAGGAATTATCACTTTTTTATGCCGTTCAATAGATTTACTTACTTGTTAGTTTCTTTGTAGGCTTTCATTAAATTCAAAGTTAAATTAACTTAGCTTGTAAATGCATTACGAAAAATGTTAATTAAAAAAACAGAAAAATTAATATTTGACATCAAAACATTACAAAAAAATGAAAATATCTCCTATTGAACACCATCCAGAAACTCACACCAAAAAACACACAAAAAGTTAGTATAGTAAATAGAGAATATAATAAAGAAAAATATAAGAGTAGCTGATGGAGATGGAAATAAAGAAAATAAGTACACAAACCATTCCCTACAAATAATAAATTCGCGAAAATCACAATGATTTCTAAACATATTTGCGAGATTAAAAACACATAGATTATATCATCGAAAATAAAGTAAAGAACAGCTTACAACAATCAATCCAACAACTGCCAAGTAAAAATCAATCCAACAATCAGCCAAGTAAAAAGGAAAAAATAGATTAATAGCAAAATTACTTTCTCTGACCAAAACCTACTACTAAAAATCAGTCAGATCACATTTCAAAAGGTTGATAAGAAAAAATTTAACTTCGTTACTTAAAAATCAAAAACTGTAAACGAAAAACAATAAATGAAGATAAATAAAACAAACCCAAGTAAAATAAATTGAAGTAAATAAATAAAATAAATTCTCTGAGTAGATAATAAACAAATTAACAAACCACGTTAAAATAATACAACAGACTACCCACAATGCATCACTGATATCTATATATATAAATAACCGAGCCAAAACACAATGCCACATGATTGTATTTAGCATGAAACATACTGTCGCCTCTTGGTGTTGACTTCAATGTCTATTTCATATTTAGATAAGCTCTATCCCTGATATTGAGCCCATTGAACCTATAAATATATAAATATGACATGCTTTATTACAATATATATATATATATATATATATATATGAATCTTATATATATATATATATATATATATATATATATGAATCTTAATATTTTTGAAAGAGAAATCATACAGTGAATTTCAAATTTTGCTGAATTTGCTTTCTTCGTTTTTGCGCAAAACCATTGAAAATGTATAGCTTTATTTATTTTCCTCTGATCTATGTATTGAATTGTAGGGTAGATCTGGCTCTGTTGCGATGAATTGCCAACCTATCAAGACAGAAAATTTGAACTGAACAAAATTGAATTACATAAAAATTAATAAATATTAATCACTTAAAAAAATCAACAGCCCCTCCATTTCTTATAATAGGCCGAACAAAATTACGTCTCTTACATTAAGTCCATATTTTACCTTCGTTTAACAAAAGAAGATTTTAAAATATTTCATAGCCACCTTTAATACATCATTTGACATATTTTTACCTAGGTTTAAATAAACGTAGCTGAATAAAATTTCTACATTTTCCTTCATAAAATTTTTCTAATAACGAAACGTTTAAGCATAAAAAGTTATTCCCCTAGTCATTTGTTTCATCTAGGTATGTGTATGCATAAATTAGAATTATCCACTCAATCTCTCTCTCTCTCTCTCTCTCTCTCTCTCTCTATCACACGCACACACACACACACATATATATATATATATAAGTTTTTCACCGTGTAATATATCTAATGATGAATATATTTCGGTAATCCAAAATCAGATCAGTTTATAACTGCTTGGCATTAATTTTGGTCAAAGAAAAAGACGATGTCTTATTTTCTTTGATATACGCTGTCAAAAATATTTATTGCTTCCTGAAACTTATTACAAATTTTTTGTACTTATCTTTTATTACTCAGTCTAAATTTCTTTCACCTAATACTCTGAAAGTCTGTGAAAACCTAATTCTTCATCTGAGTATGAAATTCAATAAATTAATCACGATATCAAAATAAATGATGAATACGCAATCATTGTGTTTTACTATGAGCTTAAACAACGAGATATCTTGTGATTTTGAAATACTTGGAAATTGTTATGTTATTCATGAATCATGTAATTTGCTTTTTGAGAAATCAGAAGATTTACTCATGTCTGGCGTGCTGATGGTGTCATTCACCGGCCTCTTGCAACAAATTTGCAGTATCGTGGACAACAAAATATTTTCCCAACCTCAGCTTTTTACTATTGACTATGTATTATAAGTCATTTTTTTTACATAATACATTATTCTATGGTCAAACTACCATAAGATTTTAACTTAACTGAAGACTATTTTTGCACCATTTTGACTTTTTTTTAAAATTCATGTATAAGTGTTTATAAATTCAAATGATTTATTTAAGAGCATGTTTTGTTTTTATTTATATTTTGTCATTATTTGGTATTCGGAGATTTCGGATTTTTAATATAAGAAAACCAAGACAGCTGAATATCATATTCTCCATAGAACTTTTATTTTCTAGATGATTGTTCTTAAGTATTAATTGCTATTTTAATCGTTGCCATTAGCTAATGCGCTCTATAATATTTTTCATGAATATTTACTTTAGTTTATAATTTTAATGATTTCATTTCCATTATTTTTTAGTGGGTACATTTTATTTGTAAAGTAACATTTGTTTTTTATGAAATCAAAGTAGAGCATTCGAGGTTTATTTTATAATTGAAGTGAATAAAACAATAACGGTAGTATTTTTTCTTTGTCAACTTTTTTAAGCAATCGTATGTGCATATGGTGTAATGAATAACAGCTCGGAAGATAGCCGTGTTCGAATTCCATTACTTTCAAATACTCTTGGGAAAGTTATGAATTCTCCACAGCTAGGGTTTGAAATTTAAATACCTGGGAAGTGTTAAAACAGAAGACGGAATGTGTGACACGTAGATCCGAAGGCGAATTGGCATGGCGAAAGAAGCATTCCAGAAGTTGAGTAAGGTATTAAGAAACAGGACTATTTCACTAGAAACAAGGAAGAGAATACTGGATTGCTATGTGTTGTCTGTTCTCCAATATGGCAGTGAATGCTGGACAATATCATCAAAAATGAAGGAAAAGCTTGAAGCAACTGAAATGTGGTTCTAAAAAAGGATGCTGCGAATATCATGGATCGAGTATGTGAGCAATGATGAGGTCTTAGAAATGATGGAAACAAAAAGAAAATCAATACTGATCATCAGGAAGAGACAGCTGAAGTTTCTAGGACAGGCAATGAGGAAGAGGGCTTTGAGAACCTGATACTAACAGGCCAGATATCGAGAAGAAGAGACAGGGGAAAGCAACGGATAACATATTTGAAGGACCAAATCAGGTGGATAACGGAACGAGGGTTGCATGGTGTAAAACGAGAAGGCGCGCCCCGAGCCACCAGGGATAGGGAAACGTGAAAGGCCATGATCGCCTACGTCCTGAAGGGACAGGGTACATAGACGAAGAAGGGTTTGAATAGCAGTGTAGACTTGGTTCTATAGCCTTGGTGTGTATCATGTATGGCACTTAAACTTACTGACGTTTAAGTAACGGAAATACTCCATTAGACTCCTTTCTGAATTTAAGACCAACATTCTGACTAACGTAGGTGCGACGTTATGGTTTCAGATTTCAGAATTGTCTTTCTTGCAGACTGCTTGCATTTTTACTTATGAAATACTGTATATGTGCACACACACATATCCAAAAAATGTGTTCCTCGACAGGGATCGACACTGCCTCCTCCTATGTACAACACAGTAGTGAAAGCCTTCTTTTTACAGTAAGCAAATAATAGAAAAATAGGTCGTTGATGCTGTTTCACTATGATTCAAAATCTATTTGTTTAAACATTATCATTAACGGATATTCGTGTTTGAGAAGATGCTCTGTTTTGTAATATATTTTAAAATTAAATAGTTTATTTATTTATATCTACTGTATTGAATAATCGAGAAATCTCAATAGGAAAATATGCGCCCTCCAACCTGCATCTTATAGCGAATATGGTCAGTTGATCTGACGTGTCTTAGTCCACTTGACCACGAAAGACTGAAAGTTAAGGAAAGCCCGAAATAATAGATTTGAATACAAATTTTGCAGATTTTTTTCAGAAATCATATCTGCTCTGTTTTCGTATCATAAGCAGTTGACGTTTTCTACTAGAGGACGCAGTTTGTCATCCTGCCGGGAAAATCATATTTTTCTAAGAAAATTTCTTGATTATTTAGACCGGTAGATGTAAATAAATATATTGTTTAATCATAAAAAAAAACAGATTATCTATTCAAATAGACGTATCCATTAAAATAGTTAAACAAATAAATTAAAAATACGTCGGAGTTAATCCATTTTGTAACGGATTTCCTAAACTTTTATATATATATATATATATATATATATATGTATATATGTGCATGTGTGTGTATGTGTGTGTGCAAATGTAAATAAAGATCCGTGTCGCTGTTTGTGACTCTCATTGTATGCACATGTATAAGAATGCATTATGACCGGATAATATTGCTGTTAACCTTCCCTTTCTAATGTTTACATAACCTGTAATAACGTTTCAATATGTGAGTTTCTTTCTAGAAAATTTGTTAGTCGTAGAGAAATATGTATAAACGTATCAGCACTGCTATTCCTGCTCTCGAATGATTTTAGATGGACAGGTCCAAAAGTAGATTTAAGAATCAGAGAAGCTTGAAGATGAAGTCTAATTTAGAAGCGAAATGAAAAAAATAACAGACTAAAAATATATACATTTTTTAAATTGAAAAAATATCTTAAAGAAAAGAGAAAAAATATCGTACAGATTTCTGTTCGTCTCGAAAGAATATTTTTTTCTTTTCATAATTTTCTATTTTTTATTGTCGAAAATGTTATACTCCCTACGTATGCCCCACTCCATCGAAAATAAAAAAGTAAAAAACTACAAACTAAAAAAAAAATAAAAGCTAAAACAAAACTGGATAATTTCGAAAAGAGAAATCGGTTATGATATGCGAGGATATTTAGACAGGTTTGCTGTTAAAATAGACATTTTCCCTTTTTTTTTCCTGTTTCTATTATTGCAGAGTTCCCGACAGTTTCGCTGTATAGTTATCCGCTCTTTTCTTTACAAATATAAAAACATTAATATATATCAAATAATGAAGAGACGCAATGAAGAAAAAAAATTAATTTCTATCAAGGTAACTTAAAACGGATTTATTTATGAGTATTCTGTCTTTTTTGCCTATGTAGGCAATATAGTTTTTGCTAATCGTTTTGATATATTTGCATTTTTTTATTTGTGTTTTCTACTATATCAATATTTGCAAAAACAAGCCGACCTCAGTCATAGCCCTACTCAAAATATTTGAAAAAATGAGGAAAAAAATGACGGCTGTCTGCTGACCTATGTCGGGAGATTTAGTAGGGCGTATGCACCCAGAAATAAAATAAAATATGTGGCTGCATTTTATTTTTAGTGTGGACCGGGAGAGCAACATAGTTTTTTTTAATATTTTCTATGTGTATCTAGTTAAATTGGTTAGAATTTTTGTAAGCCAATGGCCATATTTTATGTGTCTGTAGTTTTATACTTAGAAAAGTGAAAACTGAAAAGAAAAAAAAGTAAATCGTTTTATCTAAACATACTGTTACATTAATGTCTGGACAATGGTTTCCATTTTACAATATTTCAAAAGCATGTATTTGTATTTCTGTGTGATATTATACACAATCAAATTTAGCATCGAAAAATCTACGCATGCGTTAAGCGAATTTTATACGGCTATCGATATCACGCAGCAATACAATTTTTAAAGGTTAAAGACTAAAGCCACAAATTTTCCGAATTTGTTTACTAGACAAATAATTATTAACTTTTTATATTTGATAGATTTAAGATTTATGATTTTTTTTTTTACAGGGTATCAACAATTTGCGGGTTATTTAAAGCCAGATAAAAATTTAGTGATATAAGTCATAATAATTAATAGGTGGTTTGCTGAAGGAGAAAAGGTTGATTCATGTTATTCTCAAGAGTATTTTTGCATGAGTGAACATCACAAATGTGACTGGAGTTCTTCCATTTCCAATTCCTACACATTATCTATTACACCATCCGCTAATGCAATCTTAGAACACCTGGTATTCCTAAACGGTCACCCAACTAGGTACAGATCAGACTTTGCTTAACTTTGGTGATTTGTACGATAACTGGGTTTACAAAGTGATATAGCCGTAAGCCCATTAAAGTTTAATTTTGAATTATGTTACTTGATGTTTATCATTAAATTTTAGTATATACTTTATGTGCTGTGTCTATTCAGGACGTAGAGGCTCGTGCCTTTCAACAAATTCTTGTGAGTAAGTTAGACTCTTCAATATAATTATTTTTTCCACCTCCATCTATTCACAAAAACGCATTAGATAGATTATTCGTCATTTCAACCGGTCCGTCTTGTCTCCATTATTTTCTGCTTGTTGAAAGTCACTAGGGTTTCCTTCCTTAGTATGTTTCCCAGAAAATTCAACTATAGTATCCTTTTTGTTTTCTTCCTTACTCGCAGACCATAGTAGTCCCAGCATCCGTTCGTAGAATAACAACTCAGTCGATTCGAATCATTCAAGAAAACTTATTCGTATTCACTGCCAAATAAGAGGATATATAAACGACATTAGAACAATTCAGTACTCTTCACATTATTTTCTTTGTTCGAACTTTCGCACTCAGCTTTATTGTCATATTTACGATGTCTCGTTCACTGTACGCACTGACCATTTGCAGGTGACTGTATATTTGAACCGAACAGTTTATTACGATTACTGTAGTAGATTGTTTTCATTCTATGATTCATGCTCCTTCCGGAGGTTTTACTTATCTCTATTTAACTCAACTCTCTACTTTTTGTTCGCCATTACAGTCGCCAGGAATTGAACTCACAAACGCTTTTATCAACATAGATAAGAAACATCAGATCGGGATATTACTGAAGAATACCAAATCGCTGTGCATACACCTTTATATAGCATCCCTATGATAAAGTGCTCTCCTGCTATCTGGCAGATACATTGTATTTATTGACTATATTAACAGATACATTGTATTTATTGACACCATTAACAGAAAGTGTGCGTTGTGGCGCAGTGGATATCGGAACAATAAATCGGGGAACCGAGTTCGAATTCCAGTTGAATTCCTTGCATTCACTTACGCGCAAATACCCTTGGGAAAGGTATTAATCCGTCTCTTCCCTCCAGTTATGGGTTAAATAATAGGACAGATTGGGTTCTATAGCCTTGGTCGGCAACCAGTCTACCGCAGAAAGCAATGGCAACCTACTGCGGAATAATCTTCGAGACATGATCGCCCAAAGCGTGTATCGCGCATGGCACTTAACTGACTGACTATGCCAATGCACTCAGAGAGATAAGAAAAAATGCCCAGGAAAACTGAAAAAAAAGGGGCCTTGTTTTATTAGGACAATACTCCAGCACACCAGTCATGAGTTTTACCAGCTGCAGTACGTGACTGATATTTTGTAGTGATGAATTACTCTCCTTTTTCTCTTTACTATATGTCCCTCAACTTTAAAATGCAATTAGGTGTAACCAGGAACGCAGTGATGATGATGTCATATCTGTTGTTGATGATTTTTTGAACAACAGGGTCAAAAAATTTTAACAAATAAGATCCAAACACTGCAACACTGATAGTAGAAGTGTATAAGACACAAATGTAAAAATGTTGAAAAATATACCGAATTTATTACCATTCCATGAAAATAGGTTTTCAGCATATTAAATTTTGAGTCGACCCTCTTGTCTATCGAAGTGTTTATCTCAATAGTTCTGTAGTAATGAAAGTAGTAGTTCTGTAGCCAGACACCTTGTTATTCACTGTATAATGAGGTATCTATATAATACGCAACTCCCTCCAAAGAGAGAAACTGATTTTAAAATGAATTTGTGCCGTTGAATAACGGATATATTATGTCCAGGATATAGATGATTGTTGATATATATATATATATATATATATATATATATATATATATATGTGTGTGTGTGTGTGTGTGTGTGTGTGTGTGTGTGTGTGCGTGTGTGTGTGCATACGTATATATATATATATGTACATATATGTATATATAAATTAGATATATATAAATATGTATGTATATATATGTGTATATATATATATGTATATATATGTACATATATATACATATATAACATCTGTATATAACATCTATTTGTTAATATATATCTATCCGTATATATATATATATATATATATATATATGTATATATATGAATTTAAATATGCGTATATATATATATATATGTGTGTGTGTGTGTGTGTGTGAGTGTGTGTGTGTATATATATATTTGTATATATATGTGCATATATATATATGTATATTTATGCATACTCTGACGACGCCGGAGTTTCCGTCAACATCTCAATCCGCTCTTACTCTACCCAAGAAAAACAGACCAGCTAAATATCATACTGCTACCAGTGAGCAGACTGGGACTCGTTCCGAGACTTCCTCTCCGACGTCATCTTCCTGTCAAAGACTGTGCGTCCGAGGTCTCCTCCTTGGTTAAGGCTAGCATCGATGCTTTTTCTCGGCCAGGAAATTCCAGCTAAAATCAAATTCGTCCCCCTGGTTCTCACCCGCTTGTTCGGCCGCCATTGCCCACCGGAACCATTACTTCCGGCTCTATCGAAGCTGCTCGTCGAACCAAAACAGGCGTCTTTTCGCCTCAGCACGTAATAAGTGTAAAAAAAAGTACTGAACCAAGCTAAGAGGGCGTTTACTACCAGAATGAGGTAACGCATAGCATGCTCTAAGTTCGGCTCTAAAGATTACTGAGAACTCTGCAAAAGCGTGCTCAACAAGAGCAAGACTTCAATACCCCCACTAATCAATGAATTTGAAGTTCTCACCTCCCAGCGGACAAGGCTGAATACTTTGCCCGTAGATTATCCACCAATTCGACAATAGACTCGTTAGGAATACCTACACCAGACTTCCCACCCAGAACTAAGGCTCAACTACATAACGTCCACATTACACCCTCGCTGGTCTCCAAGATATTGACACAACTTGACCCACACAAAGCAAGCGGCGGGGACGGAATCCCAATTATAGTACTGAAGAAATGTGCCCCAGAACACTCCTGTGTACTCTCTAAACTCTATAACCTCTGCCTATCTGCTTCCTGTTTTCCTGCCTGTTGGAAGTCCTCCTGTGTGGTTCCTATATTTTAGAATTCTGGCAAACCCTCAGACCCCGCCAATCACCCTCCTATTAGTCTTCTTCCAATCTTCGGCAAAGTTTTCGAAGCCATTATCAACTCCGAGGTGATTCAGCATCTCACGGCCCACAGGCTTCTCTCTGACAAACAGTACGGGTTTCGCTTCACCAGGTCTACTGCTGATATGCTAATGACCATTACCGA
>JBBBDQ010029090.1:40000-155000 GCA_037127315.1 Ascarosepion bandense
TCGGTATTATTTAAGTTCGTTAAAATATGCCTATTATGAGAATTAATAATATGATCTATATTTGAGGTGCAAGAATAACTGATTTTTAGGGTGAATGTATTAAAAGTTTTATTTAAGGGATTATTATTATGATTATTATTATTATTATTAAAATGTTTATCGATTAATCTGAGAAAATACTTACCAAAATTTATATTAGTAAGTTTACAATAAGAAGGGTTAAACCAAATTATCTTCCTTTTTCTACATTTTCAGGTGATTTTAGTTTTAGATGATTCTGGGTTTATAGCAGGCTTATTATACGTTAACTTGTTAATAAAACCGCTTTTCTGAAGGGCCTTATCGTAAATTTCTTTACTTGCGTTGAAAATGTTTATATTAGATGATAATTGGTTAACACTGTTATTTACTATCTTGGGTATTTGTCTTATAATATTTTTGGGGTGGTTGGATAAACTATTTATATAGGTGGGAGAACTATTTTCTTTGAGAAAGGTTTGGTAGGAACCATCATTTAAGTTAAGGGTGATATCTAGATAGTTTACAATTTTGAGATTGGAAGTAACCTCAACCTTAAAGATTTAGGGCTCTGATAATTTTCTTATGTATTCTATTAGTGTAAGGCCCATTGGAATTGGGAATACATATCAGTCCATCATCTCGATATAGACCTATTAGTTTAGGATCTAAAAATCTACTTAAAATATCTAAAATATAAATACCTAATAGATCTGCTACCTGGGCAGAATCATAGGCTCCCATAGGGACATCAAAACTATCTTTAGGCCCTTCTGTCCAAGTAGAATTATCAAAGGTGAGAATGGATTTTCCAACTCCCAGTATAATCCAGTAGTCCCTATCCGAAATATTAACATAACTTCTAGCAAAGTCTAAACAATCCACAAGAAGTTTTTTTGATATAGAGGAATAGAAATCTACAATATCAAATTTAAGGAAAGTGGATTTAGATTTGTCATTGATATTATCAAAACATTTTATGCTATCTAAGGAACTCTTCCAAAGATTCGGTTGTAAATTAGATTGTAACTTCCCTATTAGGATCTAATATATATATTGTAACTATTAGGTTCTAATATATATATATTAACTATTAAGTTCTAATATATCTATATTAACTATATATATATATTAACTATATATATATATATATATATATATATATATATTAACTATTAGGTTCTAATATATATATTGTAACTTCCCTATTAGGTTCTAATATATATATATACGCACATACTACCGAATATAATTATTAGGCCACTCCAGTGTTTTAAAAAAATTATGTATTCCATACTATTTTTTTAGTATTTATTGCCAAGTGAATAATTGTAAATGAAAACAGAATGGTTCTTTTGTTCATACTGCACAATAACATGTGCATCAAATGAATATATAAATAATTAATAATTACCTATATTGCAGTTTTATCAATGAATGAATGAAGAAAAATGAGGGTTATTTGGACGAGTTCATCTTTGCTTCCTTGAGAGAGAGAGAGAGAGAGAGAGAGAGAGAGAGAGAGAGAGAGAGAGAGAGTGACAGATAGTTAGAATGAGCTTTTGATAATAATTAAATCACAGCGTTACTCAGTTGTATGAAAAAGAATTTAACGCATTTATATTGTAGAGCTTTTGAAGATTTCTTATTTAGAAACGAGTTATTTCCACAACCTAGGTTTCAACGTTTTGGTATCTTTTGGTGATTTATAATTTATTTTTTATTCTAAATCGCTTGAAGATACCGAAAGTTTGAAACCTATGTTGCGGAAAAAACTCATTTAAAAAGTATATATATATATATATATATATATATATATATATTACTTCATTGATTATTGTTACTATTATAATGACATACTGCAACTTGAAAGCTATAAATCTTCGGTGTTAAAATACCATCATCAGGCAGATTTATACTCTGCTTTTGTAATGAGCACGTTTTAAATTGAATATCTAACTCTGGAGTATTCTTCCATTAGTAACTATTACTCATATTATTATCATTATATATATATATATATATATATATATATATATATATATTTCTACTTATGTGTTACGTTACTTCATAAAAATGTGTCTGATGCTCAACCATCAAGGAATGCTTGTTTTCTCATTCAATGTATAGGATATGAAGCTTGCAATTGATGTTACATCACTGAAACAGAAAGTACAAGGCCACTTGGAAGCGCAGTCATCGGATGCTTCGGTTAATATTTGATGCAATTAGGTCAGTTTGCTGTAAAATGGAAAATGATACAAAAGTAACTGGCGTACAACGGATTATTAATGACCATTTAGTTTTACTTTCAGGCTGAGCCCTTACATAAGAATTTTTGGTTATTTGGCTTTGTAACATATGGATTCACCAACTCGGTTCAGTCTGTTCGCTTCATTCAATGAGTAAACAATACTTACCATATATATAATATATATATATATATATATACACGTACAATCATGCCAAAATGTGTTTATATCAACAATTCTCTGTAATGATTGAGAAAATCATATCTTACTAGTTCAAATATATCTATCTTTGAATCTATCACTCTATATAGCAACTTCTTTCGCTTCATATCTTTATAGCTATGCTTCTTTCTGTCACAAGTTGTATGTTTACCTTTTCATCTAGATAGAAAGGGGCACCTCGATGTGTTGTAACTGTTAGCAAACTGGTCTCGGTAGAACTCATTACGACTGAGTAGCGAGTTCGATGCTCACAGGGTACCTCATATTTTCAGCCTTGTGCCACATCTATGCGTCAACTATCTACTCACAAGCCTTGGTTTCTTCATCTCTATATAACTAGGATTCTTTTTAAGCGTAGTTTTTAACTGGTAAAAGCCTGAAAATCATGGACACCCAGTGAAAATCGAATTCACAATTCAGTGGTAGTTAATCAATGGAAACAAACTTACTAACCAACGCACTACTTCAAAGTGATCAAATGATTTTTTTAAGAGTAGCTTAGATGTGGCATATGTTTAAAATTATGAGGCGCACTACGTGGAACTCACTACTCAGTCGTAATCGATCAAGCCAGACAAGTTTCTTAACCATTACATCAAGTCAAGGTACCCTAATGATTTTTAAGAATAGCTTCGATATAGCACAAGTTTGAATGTATAAGGTAGTAATATCGTATATTTGGTCAACAATCTTCTTTTTATTTTTTTTTGTACAAGATTCATTCAAGTCAGAATAACAAGAAAGCTCACGTGACAACTCTCTGACCATAACTCAATTAGCTCTCATTTAAATGCAAAAATCACCGACAAAATTCCACCCGCAACATATTCGTTGACAATACAAATGAATTATTTTCATCTACATGTAAAAAAAGCTAAAAATAATGGAAGCATCACTAATAAATAAGAGAAAAAATCAGCATGTAATAACATCAATAGTGAACATGACTACAATGTGTTGACTGTGTTTGAAAAACATACCTATATCTCTACTTGATAACTTCCGCGCATTAAGTAAAAAGTACAAATAAAATCATTCTTTATAATGACTAAATGTATTACCGAAAGGGCTCGAATATAGCGAGTAATTGGGCTATTTCCAAATAATTTATGTCCAGAAACGAAATAAAAAAACTTATAAGAATACACATAAAAATAAAGCATTTACTTGTCGTACCTTTTCAGACGTTTTTAATGAAATTTGTATTATATATAGAGAGAGATAATAACTATATTCCTGTCGCACAACCTTCCGCGTATTTACGAAGAAGGGAAAAAGTTGTTTTCAAAAAGAAAGAGCTAAGTACACGAATATCAGTCAAAAGAGTTCAAACCGAGTCAGAACGTAGCCCAAATAAAAAACTTCAACACGAGCAATCAACTAACAAAAAGCGCTCAATACTTAGGTAGAGCGGAAAAATAAAGAATAACTAGAGAGTCAGACAACCAAACTAGGTTTCAGCTAAACGGATCGTCGGGGAAAGTTGAAGAATTAGAGAATTTTTGTCTTTATTTTTACCTGAAATTAAATCCAAAATACAATGTTTAGAAAGGCTCATGATTACACATAATAAACATTCATTGTCTCTTATATTTAACAGTATATATTTAGAATATATATATATATATATATATATATATATATATATATAATGCTTCTATTACTTTTATCATTTTTTGCATGTAGATGATGCTACAAATATAATAGCAACACTTAATATGTGTGTGTGCTTCTTTCTAAAAGATATCTGTACATAAACTCAGTCCGAATACAATGTACAGATAATAATTATCACAGTAAAAATATCAGACGCCTTTAGATGTTTACTAATCAGACTCTTCCGGATTTTGCACTTTACGTCATACCTCCTTAGTGATAGGTTCACTTACGAAAAAGTGCAAAATCTTATTAAAAAATAGACGAACATATTCAAACAGTTATTATTGTATGTTCCATATAAGTTTGATTTGGCGAAACGCGTTAGAAAATCCACCACCTGATTGACAAACTCATGATATGGATACTATCAAGATTTGTGACAGAGTTTGCCAGAAAATAGGGGACCACTTCCTAAGAATAAAACAAGGGATGAGCCAATACTCCTGTTCTAAAGAAGCGGGAAATGTATGAACCGAGCGATATTATGTCTCTCTACTTTAATTTAAAGTAAAATGTTAAACAAAACAAATTTACTAAATTTCAACCTAATTAAAGTCTCTTATTAGTCCCTAAAAGACAATTTTAGATGCCTATCTACGTGAAGACAAACGCTCACTATCTTTAAAAATATTTTACTGTCAGAAAGTCTACAATTGAACATCTAGGATTAAGTGCCAAATTTTAACTGACATATACAAATATAATTTAGAATTTATGCCATGATTTAAATAAATATTTAAACTTATAACGTTAAGAAAAATACGTTCAATATAATCTTACCTAAGAAGAAATCTGCTTCCATCAGAATATTAACTGAATTGAGTGAAAATCAAAATTCATCATTGGTAATTTCATTTCCCTTTTTTTTTTTTTCAGTACGTATTATTCCGTCGGCGAGAGGCTACCTTGACCCTAACACATTATATCCAATATATATATACTAAAAAAGACCAAGAGAGAGAAAGAGAGAGAGAGAGAGAGAGAGAGAGAGAGAGAGTGAGTAGCAGAGAAGGGAAACAAGCCGAAAACCCTGACCAGAAACGGAATCAATCTCTAGAACGTTAAAGGAAAAATATATAAATTTTGCGATCTGCTGTCAGGAAGTCTAAAATCAAACATCTAGGGCTGAGTGCCAAATATTAACTGGCATATACATGCGTATTTAAAAATGTATGCCACGCTTTACATACAAAATTCAAATATTTCATATCCACTCTGGGGTTATGCTAGCTTTTTGAACAGGCGCAGAATCCTTCTGAAACACCTACAATCTTGCATAAAAAAACTATCAAATAACTGCAAGCGTGCTGTCATATGTTCTAAAATACCTTACGTAACGGGTATTTATTTTAAACGGTATCACCCCATGCAATGCAGTATAGTCACTAAAATGTAATTGTTTCCAATGTGTAGAGGAATTAGGAGTGAAAATATTAATATTTGTCTAGATTTCTGAGATGACGTATTATAAATATTTACATTCATTGTCCAGATTGTCCATATTCACGACATTTCGGCCGTTGTACGCTTCGAAAATTTCCAAATCCGGTCAGGCATAGAAATGAATACAATGGGATAAACAGGAATATGAAAAATAAATTAGACAGAAAAAACAATTAGAGGCTAGAGAAAACAAATTACAAACATATATTGTCATATGAGCTTTGGTAAAAAAAGATTCTTGAGACATTACGTATATAATTCTAAAAATTTCATACACTGATGGCCCAGTGGATAAAGGCGTTGGAGAAACAAGATCCATATTTCATGTCTGAAAAAAACGCGCTGCAGTTAAAGATGATGAACCTATTGAGCATTGATTAGAGCCTCTAGAATTCTGCCAAATTCTTTAAAAATATTGTACAGAAAAAGAAAAGAGGAAAAAGAAAAGGAAAGATACAGAAGAAGTAGAAAGTAAAGAGGAAACTAAAGAAGAAAAAGTGAGAAATATATAAAAATTACTATTTAAATAATAACTCTAAAATAAAAACTGTATTACAAAATAATTAAAAATAACAAAAATAATAATAACATAATAATGATAATAATAATATATAATATAAATAAATAGTGCCAATAAAAATAACAAAGAAAAAAATGTAAACATGAATATAAGCTAATACATAACTATTAATAATAATTAATGAGTATAATAAAACTACTTTAACAATAGATAGATGACACTTTGTAATAAGAATTAAAGATAAAATAACATAAGAAAAGAGACAATATAGTTGGTGTTAATCTTCAAGCTAATAAGGATAATCCCATAAAATGTTTACAATTGCTCTAGTTCCATGCTTTAGATTTAGTAATACTAGAAAGATTGTAAAGTTACTTCGTTAATGTTTACGAATTACTTTAGTTTCATGCCTTTGATTTAGTAAAATGTCACATTTCATGTACTTTATAATTTCAGTTTTCTCTGAAGAAAGATGAAATATTGCTTGTTCACCGGTCTATAGATTCTAGATTGAGAATTTTCCACTTAACTTTAGGTGTTTTATTCTCTCTTAACTTCCTAAAATATTTAGAATGCTAGAGTATATTTCGTTTGTCCTTTTTAGTAAAAAATGATAGGTGATTATAAAAACGCTTTTTAAAATGATTCATTCTATTTCCGATATAAAATTAGTAACACTTAGATTTTCTACTGATGGAATAGAGCACATGTAGACAAGGGATTTAGTTAAAGAGTTCTTTAAACACTTGTGTTTAAATACATTTCTTTGAAATGTAAAATTTCTCTCTCATAACCGTTTCCATTGCCTCCCCCTTCCATCTCTCTCTACATTCTCTCTATTTTTTTCCTCTTTATTTTCCTATTCATTTTCTTTTTATTCTGTATATTTCTTTTTCCTCTTTCTTCTCCTTTTCTTTCCAGAAGTGCACTTAAAAAAGCTAATTTTTTTTAGCCCAAGCACTGTATCCGATGTCAATATCTCTCGGCAATTGGCTTTTGGCTAATATTTAAGATTTTTTACTTCTAGCCGTTTCATTTTGTCACTTACCTCTCTCCACTTTTCTTACTTAGGTTCCTCATCACTTTCTTTACTTCTATATCTTTATTGTTCCTCTTTTTTATTTTCTTGATTTCACATTTTATTTTCTCATCTTTCCTTCCCTCTTTTTAACATTCTGAATATTTTTTTACTTCTTACGGAAAAAAATTCTAAAAATAAAATAAAACGTTTATTGCCATCATTATTAAGTACCTTATGAGACATTGTCCTTCATTGTTGAAACAACCTGTACAATTTTGTTGTAGTTTGCAAATGTTCTATCGTAATAACTAATATATATATATATATATATATATATATATTAATACGGGTTTCATTGAATAATATAAACAAGTTCTGTCTATTTTGTGTAAGATCCTTTCGTATGATCTGATTAGCTTGATAGTGTTGTCATGAAAAGACGACAAGAAATCGCAATAATTTTTTATTTTTATCAGGTTTGAGCTTTTGGCTTACATAAGCCATTATCAAAGAATGAACATTTAATATACAGTGAACATAGAACATTTAAATTATTAACAAAGTAGAGTTATATAGAGAAAATTAAACAGGTCCATTTTTTGCGTCGCACATGGCCCCAGGCCGAGAAGGAATGGTGGTAGTGGGGTTTTGGTCAAATGAAAGTATAGTGGCATGAGGGGATTGGTCTGGGAACTGCTACTGCTATGGGTGTAGGGGGTAAGTATAATAAATATGACCTCTCCCGTCGATTATAGGCATTGAAGTATGTTAGTGGAGGTGTCGAAATTTATTTTATTTAGGCTAGGTTTCAACTGTTTGATGTAGATAGCTTCTAGAATTTTCAGTTTTCGTTTATTATTTTCTTGTCTAAGTATATATGTATTTTCAACAAGTCTTTTCCTTAGGAGTGTGTGTTGATAGCCGTGGTGTTTTAAATGTCGAAATATGTTAGAATTTTCATTTATTTGTAATGTAAGCCTCCGTGAAAGCGAGTTAGTAGTATATCTAATGTAGGTATTATTTAATTTGTTAGAGATACATTCTCGAGAGGGGCATTTGAATTTATACACTACATTGTTTTTTTTGCAAATCGCTAACGGTGAAGGGGAGTCGTTGCGGACGATTGAGATGGATGTTGTGGATTTAGAGTAATATTTGATAAATTTAATTCTTTTGTTGGGGTCTGTCGGGGAGATATTAGTGTTTATGCGTATATATATATATTTATGTTTATGAGTATATATATATATATATATATATATATATATATATATATATATATCAGAAAAATTAAGGCAGGCACGTTATTTCATGGTAAATCGGAAGTCTATACTTCCGATTCACCATTAAATAACCTATGTGCCTTAATTTTTCTCATAATTACTCTATATGTATATATATATACATATATATTTAGAACACTCTTAGAGGGTTATCCTACCACTGTATGTACATGAAACTTCTTTGGATTCTTCTATATTTCCACCGCATGCTGATATATAAATACATTATATATAAATATGCGTGTGTATTTCATTTGGAAATGAGATATTTCTACAACCTAGATTTCAACAGTTCTTTATTTTCAGGTGATTTGCAATATTTACTTCTTTCCCTTTTCAAACGCACGAATACGTACATTTTTACTAATGTTCAATTGAAATATTTAAACAACTGAAAATATTCAAAATTAGGGAGGAGATATTAAAAGATCCTGCATCTTTTTCATGCATGTTTGTATGATCCGCGTATGTATTTATAGGTATGATTACAAATTTCCGATATTTCATTTAGTAATTCTTTTCGTTCGGGATCAACATAATAGCCAACTTTTCCTCCTGGGACAATCTGCATAAATTGCCACCGCTGTATGTTTTAGCTATTTTTACTATGCTTCATGTTATATTAGGGACTATTGCATTTTTCAATTTTGATTTTCACACGTGATTATCCTGTTTGGTACAATTTTTGAGGTTTTCCAGTTTAAATACTCATAAATCTCTCTTTCTCTCAATATATATATACACACACACACACACTACCGGCCATAATTATTAGGCCACCCCAGTGTATCCATGATAATGCTATTTTGTCTCCGCTCTTGATAAAAATTTAATGATTCCTCAAATAAGTACACTTTCGGAATGAAAGCAAAGTGGCTAATTCGTTTGTGAAAATTTTAAGAGTAATATTTCGAATAGAAATCAATCGCAAACTACAATGTTTTCTAAATGATTTAAACTTTCGGTATATTGCCAAAGCTATTATGTGTTAAATTCTCTAATTTTTGCTGCATTTGCTGAACTAGGAACTCTTAAACTGTATAGTCTTAAGTGAAATCACCTGTTATGGAAACAGATTAGATATAAGAACCTTCCTAAATATTGGTAGCTACATAAATTTAAAAACCATAAATGTATGTGTGTATAGTCCTTATCTGCTCTTAAAATACTTCGTATTCTCAAATTTAAAGACCGACGAACATACCCGAAGAAAAACATTGCTATAATTAAGAAAAAACAAATTAAATTGCAAGATAGTCTTGCAATTCTAGCATTGGGTGGCAACCATTCTAACAAGGAGAGCTCTACATTCCATCTTTAGGTCAGGCAACGGGGATATTTCTTTCCCAAAAAGACACAGTGTTTGATATATAATTACGGAAAGGAAATAGTGGAGACCTAAAACTTCCGTGTTCGGAAAACACAGTAGGTTCTATAAAGTAAAAGGAAATATGGCAAATGAAAAAAAAAACATTTTCAGGATCTCATTCATCAAGTAAATCGATCAGTGTTTTTGCTGTATTTCCTTTCAGCATTCGACTTTTCTCAGTATTGATTGTTAATAGATTTCTCCTTCACTGTTTAATGTTCTTATGTCATTGAAAATGTTTCCTGACAAAGTTAATGCTAAAAAGTTTTATTCAAGAGAAGCCGATTTGATATATCTTTATCCCCTGAGGCGACGTTGTTAATCTGAAAACTAAACACGAGTAATTTTGATCCATTTGAGCTGGGATAAAATGGAGAAAAACATGGAAAACAATAAAAAACAAATGAAACCCTTTTAAATAGATAAAGAAAACACTATGATAAAATTCAATAAAAATGACATAAGTTAAACCAACAAAATAAAAAAAAGTTAATCTTGTTCGAACAACAGCATACATTATACTTGCCTGGACAAATAATCACATTTGTCTTTGAAAATACGATACCATATTTAATGTAAATTTATTGGAGAAGACATGCGTTAGATATAAATTTAGTATGTTAAGAAGAGTGTGCTACAGGATATCTTTGTAGAATAATAGATAAAACTGTATTACGTTATCTTCAAAAATCTGCTTAAAATCAGAATTTTCAATATTATTTTTTAACAACGTCACAACAATGAATAATGGAATATTCCAAACAAACTCATTCGCAACATAGACTTTTAATTTTAAGCTGAAATTAAGTAGTCACAGGTCACCTTATGAAATGTGTTGGAAAGAAAGTCTGCACTGCTCCTCTTAAAAATAAAAAATTACAATTTTCCCCAGAGCAAAAAGCAGTAACATACATTCTTAGAAAAACTTACTTTAAGATAACTAACACTTGCTTAGTGTCATCACACTCTCCACTGATGCATTCATTACAGTGGATGTTGTTGGTGTACACTTTGTAGCAGTGTGGTTACCACTCATGTTTAACCAGTTTTGAGTTCAGAGACTTTCTCCTAGACTTGTTGCCAAACTAAGCGGGATAGCTTAATCTACCCAAATTTTAGTACAACAAAAAGGAATTTTAGAAACCTGGGGATAAGCATACTTAGTTACCATTTAGCTAGATTATCATAGTTCTCATACAAGGCCAACCGTATTAGGCAATCAAGGAGGTCCGAACACACATCTCAGAACTAACGTATACACAAATATGTTCACAATTAAATCATAACGAATTCGTTCAGTTAAATGTATGATACACGCATGGACGATCATGTCACGAAAGAAAAACGACTAACTGAACCGAGGATTTTTCCGTAGTAGGTTGTTCTTACTTTTCTGCCTTAGACTGGTTGTCGACCAAGGCTTCTTGAACACTATCTGCTTTGCTATTTAACCCATGGCTGGAAGGAGAAGCGGCGGATTAATACTTTTCTTAAGCGTATTTGTGCGTAAGTGAATGCAGTAAATTCAACTCGAATTCGAATTCGGATCACCGATTTCTCCGATGACGAATTGCGTGTAGACAATTTAGTTATTTGAATAATCCATGTGACGAGATTTATCTGCCTAAAAAGTTATTTTTCTAGATAATATAGGGAAAAATTGTGCTCATGCCTTTCCCTTGGGCAATACTGCAAACAATAAGGTAATTCAGTCACAATTTGATCCCGGTTAGCAGATTCCATTTTTATAAAGATTTTAACACATCTGCTCGTTACCAACAACAATAACAGCGACTAGAATAAAACATAAATTCAAAATATGTAATAATCTAATACAAAACATACAATAAAAATGCGCGGCTAACTGCAATGTAAGATACTAGACAGGCAAGAAAGTTGCATGAAATCTATTCGTCCATTTTGGGCATAAGCGTTGCCTGCAGCCAAACAATGAAATCAATGAATGCCTTTTAGCATTTATTGCAGCGTCTTTAAATTCTTTCATGGAAAGTAGCGCCTAAATAAATCCCTCGCGTTAAAACGATTAAGAGATTCATGTGGAAGACGAGTCGACATGGTCGCTGTTTAGAGATAGATTGGACAGAGGGAAGGAGTTACAGATTACGAAAATGGACAGTTCTATGAATGGAAAGTTTGAAAATGAATGCGTCGGCACCAAAGCCGCATTGATATCATCTGGCCTCTTGGATACGAGCCAGGAATACAGAAGCGGCGAACCTCGTTCAAAGTGCGGCAAAGGCATCTCGATTTGATGTCACACTTGCTCATGTGGGAAGACATGACAACACTTGCAAAAAATAAAATCTCTTATATTGCTAGTCTGTGGTTTTTTTTTTAATTGCAATGTCTTTTTAAGACAAACGTTCCCCTCATTAAATTCATTTAATTCTTTATCTAAGAATTTTTTTGAACTTCCTAGAAAATATAATGGAGTGCTTTGCTTTAGTTTGCTTCATATTTTGAATTCAGTATAGTGTTTCCAGAGTAACTGCCTCCCTCGTCTACCATTATGTATAATTAAAAAATAATCAGAGAAAGTATGGATTCTTGCCTTTTCCAAAGGAATTAGTGCGAATGTAAATACAACGCCATTAGATTGTGATATGATTTCTTATAATATTGTCTTTTGCTGGATGTCACCACATATCTTAATGACAGGCGGCGCTGAAATCTGCATCAGTTGAGTGTGCGAGCATTTCCATGAGCTACGTGTGTCTTTCAGGAACATACATTTGGTTAGTATACTACAGCTTTTGTTACCTGAACAAAACCTAAGACAGTTTTCAGTTCAGTAATAGGGTGCTCTGTCTTTCTAGTCTTGGTAATTATGTTGCTGTCAAACAGTGCTAAATTCGCTTCTCGATTAATGAGTGCCACACATAAACGGGTTATACAAAACACGTATGCCATCTAGTTGATGCCGTTTTGTTTAATTTTTTGACAATTTAGTTTAGTTGAAAATAAAAGAAATGTTTAAGTAATTTCAAAGACAGCTTCATTCAAAAAATTGTTGTTCTCCAAGATGTACGTTAATTCTAATCGAAAATGATATATAAGTACATATTTTTATCCTAGAATTAATCCAAAACAAAACACAAATTTCATAAATATTGTAATGAAGCATGTGCTTGTGGCAGCATTCACCAGCCAGCTTCTTCTCTAGATAACATTTTATGGAAAATTTGGGATCCATAAGCAGTCCTCAGCTGCATGTGGTACGGAGAATTTCCTGCAGTAGATTGCTAATTCTTATTGCGTTAGTCTGGTTGCTAACCAAGGCTATAGATCCAAGTATATCCTGCTATTTATTCATAGCTAGGGGGAGGGAAGAAAATTATCAGCATGTCAGTGAATGTAATGGATTCGACAAAAATTCGGACAGGGCTCTCCGATTCCTCACTCTATTACTCCATCATGTCTCTACGAACAATGGAGGCGCGTAATGTGAACGAAACGGGATATTGATAGAGCTTGAGAAGTTAAATATGATAGATAAAAATTTACATTACGGACGCATATATTTTTTTCAATAAAATGGAAGTTCTTGGATAGAAGCTGCGTGTGTAGATCTTTCTTCTAACCTTCAGAAGAAGGATATCAGAATGTATTGAAATAACATATCTCGCCCTCACTGAAATGGTCTGAACTAGTTGGAGTAATACAAGATAATTTCAAAAAGAATTTTAATGGATAAACATGAAAGAAGCTAAATAAGTGTTACAGGTAGCTATTAATTCTTTTGGATAATGGACATTATGTATTGTTCATCTTGAGGATTTCCAGTTTCCAGGATATCTGTTCCAGTTTTACTGTATTTATTTCCTCGAAAACCTTTTATGCATGGCCTGTCATTCCAATTTTTGGATAATAATGTACTGTGTGTTTTCTTTTTAATTCAGTACTTCTTTCTTGTTTGCTTTAAATTTTCTCCTGGCCTCAAAAAATTAGGAACAATAGTATCAAAAAACTAGTTAAATTAATTAAGCTGATCATCTTAAAACACGGAGAGTGTTTTTAATTAAGTACATTATTAATAACGACGTCTAAAAATGTAATTTCTTGACATCATTAATATATTTTGTTTGCTTTGAATAAATATGAGAATTAAAAAAATCTAGCAACACGAAAAATAATTAAACATAAAAATGATCGAAATATCTGGAATCACACTTTGGTCTTGCTAACTGAATTATTCAGTAGCACATCGAATTTATATCATTCTGTACACCTTTATCTATCTACCTACATTAATTTCTAAACAAATTCAGATTCTGATGGAGATTTAATTAACATAACATTTAACCCCAAACGTCTATGTATATTTCTCTCTCTCTCTCTCTCTCTCTCTCTCTCTCACTATATATATATGTATATATGTGTGTGTGTGTGTGTTTGAGTGTGTGTGTGTATATCTGTGTATCATTTAAATATAAACATTAAAATAACAACGATTAAATCAATATGTTTATCTACATTTGTATGTGCTCGCATGCTTGCGTATATATATATATATATATATATATATATACATATAATTTAGAAAATTTTTTAGATATTTTTCAATTTCATGGGTACATATTTTGCAGCAAAACCTAAAAATATTTAGCATTGAGTTCTTTTGTGTTTGTTCTATTTAAATTTATCTGACTTAAATACCACACACACGCACACACACACACACACACACATATATATATATAGAGAGAGAGATATATATAAATAATTTGTTAAAAAGGTTATTACACAACCCAGGTTTCTACCCTTCGGTGTCTTCAGCCGATTTACAATAGCTTATTTCACTGTTGTTTTTAAGAACGCTCACGTACTAGGGATTTTTTATGAACGGGCAATTTTTTGTAGGCATTACTAAGAATTGACTGGCAAAACGATTTTATCAACACACGTCATCATTTAATATAAATAAATACAGAAATAGAATATCCCTATCGGAATGATATTCATATCTAAAAGAAAAAAATAAACTCCCAAACTAAAATGAAAATTTTTTAAAAAGCTAGAATATGTAACTCTTTAAACGAACCATGCCCCTTGTATCTATATGAAAATATATATTATTAAATTTCTTAAAAATAAATATTGTTTAACTAAACATAATGAAATAAATGTCATATGTAAAAATTGGAGATTGTTCCCCTTAGAATATGGTTCAAAAATTATTTTAAATAAATCTATTAACTTAGATATAGTTAATAATTTGTTTTATATTGTGAAATAATAATAATTAAAGAGATATTAAAATTATTAATTAGATATTTACAATTTTAATTTTTAAATTGATATTAAAATTTTTTAATATGATATAAAAAATTGTATTAGATTATAATGATAATATAACAGATTTTATAAAAATAATAAAATGAATATTAAATTCTTTCATAAATAAATACTTATTAAAGATTTTTACAAATTACGAGTTTTATCAAAAATTAGAATAAAATTCTTTTTTTCTTTTGTATAAGCTTTTCACCCCGAGCAAGGCATTTCACTGCCATTACTGCGCAGGGGGCTACATAAAGTGGAGGAAGGATGGTTGAATATAGGAAATGTCAGAGGGTGGGTGATAGGCGGGTAAGGATACGGAGAATGAGCGTTGGGTAGATGAGAGTGTTCTGAGAATAATTGGAAGTTAGTGTGATAGGAGGTGTCTATTGACCCTACACTTAAACACCTGGAGATTGTAGCTGTCGGGAAAGCAGACTTGTGGAAGGGAATTCCACAGGCGGGAAGCGCGAGAAAAGAAGCTGTTGGAGTAGAAATTACGGTTACATCTTATCTATTTAACTGTAAAAGTGTGGGACCTAGTTGCTAATCTAGTATCTCATGCAAATTCGTGCTTAAGCGGCACCAGTGATCTAAGTTCATCGGAGGAGAAGCCATGAAAATACTTGTAGAAGAGGCACAGGGAAGCCACATCACGCTGGTGAGAGAGTGGTTGAAGCCGGTCTGCCAAGTCAGTATCAACCACGTTACAGATTCTACTTTGTATTTTGTCAAGAAGCCCAAGGTGGATAGCAGGGGCACCCTACCAGATATGGCAGCAGTATTCGATACATGATTTGTATAAGTGCAGGATAGATTCAGGCGGGAAAAACTTCCGGGTCCTGCACAGAGAGTCAACTTTCATAGCGGCAGATTTGGCAATGGATTCAATATAGTCATTCCATTTGAGGTCCGCCGAAAGTGTGCACTTAAAGGACTCTTTAAGTCAGATCAAAAAATATATAATGTTTTCCTTCTTTGCTTTTTTTATTAGAAGATGAGGAGAAATTTGAGATAATAAAATTGTAAACATAATGGATGCATCAACAAATGTTTTGAGCGACTGAAATTCTTGCCGTTTACATAGAAAGAAAAAAAAATCACTTTTTCTCAAAAATATAACGTTTTCTCAAATTTACAATGGATCTCTATTCTGATTAATTAATTTGAACATACATAATTTTTTATATATTCCCGCATTTATCATTAACGAACGTATTGTTTCTTATATTCAAATGAAAATTATTTTCACAACAATGAGATAACATTGCCTGATGACGAAGTAAAAACCTCGAAACATAGTAATATTCTTGTCGCAACGTAAGCTATAATAATTTTAAATGAAAAAGCAAATTTAAGTGTATATATATGCATACGAGAATGCACATATGTATAGTATTATATTTCAGGTGTTAATAAACAGTGTTCGTAATGACTGAGCTGTATTATATATATATATATATATATATATATATATATATATATATATATTAATAAATATACATATCGTCTTACGTCTATGGTATGATTGGGAGTTTCAATCCATACGTAAACATCAGGTACATATTTCAAACTGACAGTTTAATAGATTTTAAAATCTATTAAACTGTCAGTTTGAAATAAGCACCAGATGATTCCATTTACGCATGAAACTCTGAGTCTTGTCATAGAAGTATGATGGTGTATACATATATATAGTTTCATTCTTTATGCTATCATCAGATGCATATTTCAAACTGACAGTATAATAGATTTTATAATCTATTAAACTCTCATTTTGAAATATGTACCTGAGGATTGCATAACGCATAAAAATGCGTAAATGCTAGAATAGCTACTGATTTTCCAAGTCTACCATTCTTCCAGAGTGCTCAATCAGTGTGTGAGAGCGTAAATAGGCATCAGCAGACAGATCTGTTTCTTTCTATCACAAAACATCAGTACGGTTAGACATGTTTTTTTTTAAAATCATTTCACCCCAAACAAGGCATTCCACTGCCACTATTGCGCTTGGGGCTACATACAGGGAGATAAATAGGAAGAGTGGCTAGATATAGGAAATGTCAGAAAAGCGGGTGATAGATAGTTGGGTGGGTGGGAAGAGTGTTTGAAAGAATGGAAGTTAGTTTGTTAGAAGGTGTCTATTGACCTTACATTTAAACTCCTGGAGATTGTAGCCGTCGGGGAAGCAGTCACGTGGAAGAGAATTCCACAGTCAGGAAGTGCGAGAAAAGAAACTGTTGGAGTAGAAGTTGGAATTGCATTTTATCGGTTTCACTGTAGGTAGAAGTATATATATATATATATATATATATATATATATATATATACTTCTACACCTGAAATTGAGATAATGCCATTAAAATGAGAAAAGAAAATCAAAAAATAGTACTGGGGAGAAATGACAGTAAATGTTCAGTTTTATGGAGACAAAAGATTTTGATTGAGTTGTATTTAAACCTTTGAAGATTTCTTTGAGACCAATTGGAAATAAATGAAAGAAAAGAACCTATAATAATAAGACTTACGGCTACAACGCATTAATTCAACTTTAAAACGATGAAATATACTTTCCAATATTGCAGTCCTCTAAAAATATAATTATGCTGCAATGAATTTGCTCCCACGTCTTAAAGTGACATAGATAAAATCAATGGAGCTTCTGTATAAGAATTTCATTAAATCGTAAAAAGAACAATGTTAAGAGATTGAATGTTGCTTTTATATAATACAACATTTATGTTTGTAATTTTGAGAAGAATCATTATTACTTGACTGTAAAATATTTTGGTCAAATCTTTGTAGGAACACTATGAAATGCATCAAAATATGTGTCATCGTCTGTATATAAAAAAGAAACTTTGAAGTATGTTTTAATTAAGTAAATAAAATACGATTTTCTAAAAAAGTAAGAAGTTTCTTTTAGAAAATAATACCCACGAGACCAAAAATTATCGGAGTACTGCTCTGGTTACGAAGCTACATTAGGCTGAGTGAAGCAGCTATGAAGATGTTGGCATATAGCATTGTCGTGTAAACAAACTAAGTTACAACGTTATCACTGTCTTTCATTGCTTACAGCATGGCTTGGAAGGAAAGTGTGTAGAGTGTGGTCGTTTCATCTTAACATATAGTTTCTATCAGTGACAAGAAATTATGCATCACTTTTTTGCTAAACACCACATTCACCAGGTCCGAAAATCACCATACTTTTCAAATTTTACACCTTGCATAATTTTCTTCTTCAAAAATCAAATTTCAAGACGTCAATAACATTCAAGAGAATAGCTATCCCGAAAAAAGAGTTTTAGATATGTATCCATCGATGGAGACGACGCTGGGTAATGTATGTATCTTAAGAGTGAGACTATTTCGAAGGAAATTTAATGTCGAATTGATGTTTGTTGTAATTTTATTTTTATAGTATTCCTTCCGATATTTTTTTATATGTCCTTTAAATGTTTCTACTAATGAACTTTTTAATATAACTTTCTGAAACCTATCGAAACTAAATAAAATCACTTCTTATCAATCGAAACTACTTCTGTTTCCAAAAATGTAAGGATTTCGACAATTTACAAGCCCCTACTCATTTTGTTAAATATCGTTGTTTAAACTTTAAAAACTAAGATGAATTCCTGAAAACACTATACTTTTCAACCAAAAATTTTAAATTTGCATAATTTTTGAAAATACTTTTTTTTTATTATACCCTTTCGGAAACTGTCGAAACTTCGTGAAATCATTTGTTAAAAATCGGAAATTTTCCGAAATTTTAAGTGTTTTGTACTTTTTATGAACCATTATTTACTTTTTAATATATTGTTGTTTAACCTATTAAAACTAGCTAACATTCGTGAAAACATTATAGTTTTCCACCAAACTTTTTAACTATTAAAAGTTTCTAAAATAAACATCTTTTTTATGGAGTCTTCCAATAGCTATCAAAACTTGATAAAATCACTTTTTTATCAATCATAAACACTTCGATTTTTAAAGAATTTAAGAATTTTAAACCATACACAAGCACCTACTCTCTTTTTAATACATCGTTACGCACTTAAAATATGAAAATTTTGTAATTTTAACATTTTTTAGAAATTCATTTTTTCTAATATAAATTTCTGAAAACTATGATCGAACTTAATAAAACTTACTTTCATTCGCTGTTTCCTTCCACTACGTTCCTGATGCCATGAAACACAAAATACTTTATTCGATGCTCTAATCTTTGAGCTTATTCAAACATTCATTAATAATAGTTATAATGAAGTGTCGCCATGAAAGTAGCTACGGTTTATTTTCTAAGGAAAATACAATGAATATGATTTTTGTCGCTAATATTTTGACGGTTGTTATCTTGGTAATTATTGTTCCATTTATTTTTGCAATTTTCCCATTAACCTTGCGTCAGCACAGCATTCCATTGAGCGTTTATATTCATCTTCCCGAGACTGAATTTCTTCACTCACAAACATATTTCCCCAGAGTCATCTAAGAATACACGGGTGAAAATGCTTTTCTCACGAATGTGTCCCGCGATGGAGGCCAGGAAAAACAGTGGGGCATATCTTGACCAAGTGTTTTGTGCTTACGAAATGGATGATGACCTATCGCTTGGGATGAAGACTAGCCGACCGTTTTTAAAAACCCGCTCACCCAACGACCTCTGTTATCAAAACAAGAAGTTGTTTCAATAGCGTGACTAGGATGCGAAATTGTTTTGGCTAAAGAACGTGGACATCTAGCGGATGGGCTCTCTGTATAAGATTGTAATATTTGCTAAAAAGAAAAAGAATACTGGGGAAAACGAACGGATGATGCTTTATCTTGATTTGTTTTTCTCTCTCTTGAGAGAGATATCACATCTATTAAACAGAGACTTATAATGATGTGATGGATAATGAGGAAATTTCATAAAAAAATACACACATTATTAGTATTGTTATTAGTAGTATTTGTATTAGTATTCTTGTTGTTGTTAAGAGAATAGTAGTAAAATTATTAGTAGCAATAAGAGTATTAGCTTTATTATACACAGTGTGTTAGTTAAGTGTCATATGTGATACACGCTTGAGCGATCATGCCTCGAAAAACATGACAGACAGGACTGATGATATTCTCGCAGTAGGTTGCCATTACTGTCTGCGGTAGACTGGTTGCCAGCCAATGCTATAGAACGGTATCTGTTATTTAAATCATAGCTGAAGGGATAATTGACGGACTCAAACATTTCCCAAGGGTATCTGCGCCTAAGTGAATGCAACGTATTTGACTGAAATTCGAACTCTGCTACTCGATTTCTCTTTCCAAGCCGTTATCTACTGCATCATAATTCACATCAACATTATATACAATGCTAATTTGTTAATAATAATAACAACAGTAGATAAAAACAACATTAGCTTTACATTGGAGTAGATAGATCTATCTATCGCCAGGTTCACACTCCACCCACGTCTATTGAACAGGTTAAGAGGCTCATCCCTTGTTCCCTGTTTAAGATGTGGTTTCCTGCTTTCTCTTTTCCATTCTTTTCACTATTACGTAGCCCCCTGCACATCAGTGGCGTTACCGCCTTGCTTGGGGTGATACGATTAAAAAATATATACATAATGTAATGAGATGTTATTGTCAATATTGATATTAGATATAACAGTTTTTTCATTTATGTCTACCTTAAGCATTTTATATCGACAGAGTGCACGATAGATAAATAAATAGATAGATAGACACAGAGAGAGAGAGAGAGAGAGAGAGAGAGAGAGCGTGGGAGAGAGAGAGCATGGGAGAGTGAGTGAGATTGCTTTTAAGCCTTTGTTGTCATCTCCGATAATTTTTCATTGTACCGCTCTAGTAAGTATCTGATACTTCCACCTATGCTATAACTTTACTGGAGACAAATTAGAACAGACATCGAGTATATCTGCCATATTTGGGCTGGCTGGAGCTGCCAAGTTCTCACTTGTCTGATCTGGTAGGGGTAAAAGGTGTTCTTTTAAGTGTGTTTTGTTGAAATCGACAGACGGGGAAGTTTTTATTATTTTTTATTTAATTTTTCCACCGATTACATTTCTTTTTTTGCTGGTGACAAAAGATATGAAAATGATTTTTCTAAGCTGATCATCTAATTTTCTGGCCATTCTCAAGTGTGTTATGTTTGCGCTGTTGCTTTTCTTCATGTCTTAACTGTAACGTGTGTTGTTTTGTATGTGTGGTGGGGGAGTAGAAGGAATTATTATTAGTAGCAGCATGGGTTTGCTCAACCTTTATTTAAATTGTTCCCGGATACAAGAATTATTAAATGCATTTTCTGACTGTTTATTGCTAAGGTAAGTTTATTGATATGCCTATGTTATTTTCCGCTTTTGCTCTTTAAGAAAATTTTAAAAGGGCGCAATATATTTTTGAACTAATCTTATACACGGTATTATTTTACTTGTTGCTTAGCTGTAGCATTAGGAAAACCCAGTGAGAATTGAACTTACAACTCAGTCGTAAAAAAGATTATAATAAGATAAGCTTGCTAATCATTACATAACGTCGAATTTCCTAAATAAGTTTGCATCATACATTTATTTAGACATTAAAAGTTGATGTAATAATGATTTTATGTTTAAAATTGTTTATTTGATTGGGTTCTAACATAATAAACGACCGAATTGTCTAAACAAACTTTTTCGGTTATTTATATTCAATAAATAAAGTTCGAATTCAAGTTGAATTACTTGCATTCACTTACGCGCATATACCCTTGGGAAATGTATCAAACCTTCTCTTCCTTCCAGTTATGGGTTAAATAACAGGACATATTTGGTTCTATAGTCTTGGCTGGCAACCAATCAACCGAAGAAAGCAATGGCAAACTGCGTGATAATCTTCTGTTCAGTCAGTCATATAACTTTCGAGATATGATCACCCAAACGTATTTCCCGTATGGCACTTAACTGATGAATTATATGTAATAAAATACTATTTTTTAAAACCTGAATCTGTGCAGATAGTAAATTTAATCACTGGCAATAATTATTTAAAATTTAAGAATTTTCTTTATTCATCTATTCTTATATGTGATTTGATCAAAGTTAACAGTTATAATTAGAACTTGATTTTTTTAATAATTTGATAATGCAAATTTAACTACAAAACGTTTTATTTTATAGTATCCTGATGAACAGTAAGTAAACTAGAAGTTTATCTAGTTTCTAAAGTAAATTTTAATTTTCTTTATTTTTGGCAATGCTCCATTTTCAAGGCTTAGTGTTTCGTGCGAAATTAGATTCAGTCATTTTTTTTTAATTAAAATAAAAATAAAGAAGATATTTGACTTAATGCTGGTGACTGCATTTTACATCAGTTGAAACTCTAAAATTTCTGTTAACTGTTTATTTTGGGATTAGATTGCATGGTTTTTTGTATGCTTTTTAGATAAAGTGTATCATATTGAACTGAACGACGTTTAGATACTGTAATTAGATCTGTAATTAAATAAGTAAAAACTATTAACTAAGTGTTAGTTTAAAATAAATCCCACTACTATGGTTTTACATCGCATCCCAAAAACCTAGTTAAATTTAGACCAAAAATATATTTTAAAAACAGCAAAAAGCCAGAGAACTGTCCAGAAAAATGGGAAAATGAGAGGATGTCATGAAAAGAAAGAATCATTAGAATGTGAACATATGTAGCCTTGTTTGGAGAATGTGAATATATACCTGTGTGAGCGTGTGTATACATGAATCAAATTGACTCAAAATTCCGTAAACTTTATCAATATCACACTCACGTACACTCTCACTCTTTTTTCTATCTCTCTCTCTCTCTCTCTCTCTCTATATATATATATATATATATATATATATATATATATATATATAGTCATCCGCAGACAGATCTGTTTCGCTGTATCACAGCTCATCAGTACGGTTAGACTCCGATTGCATTTAACCCAAGATTAAAACCCAACCGAGTTGGTGTCAGTCGGCGATTCTACCTCTGGGCTATGGGCATTCGGTAGAAGAAGGCATACTTTTTAGCGTGTATATTGTCATTATACCCACCCAATAACCAGAGTGCTCTAATCCATTACTGAATGAGCGATGCGTACAAGCCAGAGTAGCTACTGTTTTTCAAAGTTGACCATTCTTCCAGAGTGCTCAATCAGCGTGTGCGAGCGTAAAATATACATATATATTATGGGATAAAGTGAACATCAGGTATATAGCATATATAAGTATAATAGTGGACACTGACGTGAAAGCCCAGTGGCAACAGACATTTCAGGCTTAAACGCAATCCTCAAGTCACACACACAGAGGGACACACACACACACAGAGGGACACACACACACACACACACACACACACACACACACACACACATACACTTATATATATATATATATATATATCCCGTATACATAGATATATATAGAGAATAGTTTATTTCACGATGTGGATATATTATAAATTAGAAAGTACATATACATTTGAAATATTGCGATATTTAAGTTACAAATATCCAGCAAAACATGTTTTTTTAATTCTCTTATTTAATTATTGTCAATTCCCTAAAACACTGAAGAATACACTGTGTAAGACTTAAAATATAATGCTCTATGCTCCAGCCTCACTGTCTCAGAATATATGAATTCACAATTCACATTTATATATATATATATATATATATATATATATATACTGCTCAAAAAATTAGAGGAACACATTTTAATCAGAGTATAGCAATCTGGTCAGTTAAGTAGCAAAGGGGTTTGTTAATCAGTTTCAACTGCTTTTTGTTAATGAAATCAATAGCAGCTGTTTAAGAGGGGCAACAATGAGACATCTCCCAAAACAGAAATGGTTGAGGCCACTGAAATTTATTTTCCCTTCTCATCTCTTTTGGCTGATTTCTTACTGACTGACTTTCTACTGCTGTAGATTTTCATTTGTCTTGGATCAAAATCTTTGTTGATAGCATGGTGCTGTACCTGGACGCTACAGAGGTTGCACAAGTAGTCCAAATCTTCCAGGATGGCACATCAATACGTGCCGTTGCAGAAAGCTTGCTGTGTCTCCCAGCACAGTCTCAAGAGCATGGAGGCGATTCCAGGAGACAGAAAGTTGTTCCTGGAGAGCTAGACAGAGCCGTAGATGATCCTTAAACCAGCAGCAGAATCAGTATCTGCGTCTTTGTGCAAGGAGGAACAGGATGAGCACTGCCAGAGCGCTACAAAATGAACTACAGCAGGCAACTGGTCTTAATGTTTCTGACCAAATAATCAGAAACAGGCACCATGAGGGAGCCCGACATTTATGTGGCATTGTCGTGGACCAGGAGGAACCCAGGTCCCACTGCATCAGCGTAGGTTCTGACAATTGGTCCAAGGATTTCATCCCGTATGCAAGCAGTTTCTGGAGGATGAAGGAATTGATACGGATGACTGGTCCCCATGTTCACGTTCACATGACCTAAACCCAATAGAACACCCCTGAGACATCATATTTAGGTACACCTGGTACCGCCAGGTTGCATCTCAGACTGTCCAGGAGCTCAGTAATACCCTGGTTCAAACCTGGGAGAAGATCCCCCAGACACCATCCATCGTCTCATTAGGAGCATGCCCCGATGTTGTCAGACATGCGTACAAGCACGTGGGGCCACACAAACTACCGAGAATCATTTTGAGTTTCTAAATAACTTTTTGGCAAAATAGACCAGTCTACTGCATCATTTTTTCACTTTTATTTTTAGGTTGTCTTTGATTTCACCCCTCTATAGGCAGATCATTTTCATTTCTATCAAATTATGTGGCATCATTTTGTTACTAATACATTACCAACTTATTATCATGAAAGATGTTCATGATCATTTTAACCTGTTTAGATCTGATGTGTATTCGAATTGTTCCTCTAATTTTTTGATCAGTATATATATATATATATATATATATATGGATAAAGAAAGAAAAGATGAAAAGTACTAGATAATTCAGATTTAAGGAATCGCCACGTCAGGTAGCCTCTGTGTTTCACTACACAGTGTTTGTCACTGTAAATATTCATTATATAATATCTTTCTTTCCATCTCTCTCACTCTCTCTCCTCTCTCTTCTCTCTCTCTCTCTCTCTCTCTGTATATATATATATATATATATATATATATATATGCAGATTTAGATATAGTGTAAAAAGTTATTTGATAAATGACAAAGAAAGATAATTATTTGATAAGTAAATAAATATAATTGGGTAAATTTAATATTTTGAAATTAAAAATACGTTTGCTTGTTAAAAGTTAAATAAAATGTTTGATGATATGATATTATTATATATGAAACGACTCAATATTTTCTAAGTAAATATTTTTTATACTTTAGAGATCGTGAATGTTGGTTTCTATAGCAACCACTTACTAACCTGAAATGCTGGATATTAATTCTTTGAATCAAATAAAAATTGGTGTTGTCTGTGTCTGTGTATGCAAGCATTCGTTATTTCTGAAGAGGAAAAATGTCCTTAAAGTGATGTTATGCGTTATTGAGATCGTTATGCGTTGCAGAGGCGATTGTATATCGTAAAATTTTAAGAGGAGGTTGATGTATTAGAATTGATCGTCAATTTGTCTCTTCTTTGCGAATATATTTGGCTAAGATTGTTTTTAATCCTATGGCTTATTTTTTTTCTCTGATGAACTGAGAATATCTAGAAATGAGTGCTATTTCACTCAGTTCTTAAAAATGTTGGGTGTTGTTTCAACAAACTAGGTGTTATTGAGCAGCTAACACCGCTCTAGCGATCTCAAAGTTGATAGGGTCTGTTGACCGAAATAGAATATAAATAAAGAAAAATAAAGCAGTCATGAATTCGGTTCGTCATTAACGATTATTATGGGACTCTTCTCTCTACTACTGCACCAATATACCTTCTCCCTTTTTCTAATTATTCTTGTTCTGTCTAATCTCTGTTTGTCGTGTACTGCAGACACTTCAGCACCCGTCATCTGATATCGTACTGACACCTCGGCAATACGACACTAGTTTTATCCATTTATGTTGAGTACAGAACATTTTGAATCATTTTTGTTAGAAACTCTTAACATATGAACCTATTTAGATATGTCAAATAATTCATATTTGAATTATTCTCATTTTTATTCACTGGTGCTAAAACATTACTTAACGCAGTTGTAATAGACTGAGAAGATTTTATAAAATATCTCATTATATATATATATATATATATATATACATATATATATATATATATATATATATATATATATATATAGATAGATAGATAGATAGATTGTGGCATCAGCGGAAGTCAAGAAAAAAGTGAGAAAAATGTAGAAATTAACTTGTGATTGGCAAACTCTTTAAGAAAAGTTTATCAATGATAGATAGTACGTGCAGGCAACAACCCTGTAATCAGATCAATTATCATAGATAAATAGACTTTTACTCCGGAAAAATTCCAAAATACTTGATTTTTTAACCCCATTAGAAATCCTAGCGTGGACGAAATACGAGGTTTACCTACGTGATAGAGATGCTTATTTTAAGATCTGTTCGCAAGTAAATCTCGTTTTTCCATCTCGAAAGTGCAATTCACATTCACCAATTTCAGCTGCCTTTTCGTGTTGCATGATTGCTTCCTACGCTTAAGGAATCTCACTTACTTTTAAGAGACATAATCAGTAAATGTTTGACAGTTTGTTAAAAGGAAGAAAAAGAATAAATAATCTTTAGCATATATCCTTCTGAAGGAACACTAACCAAAGAACTTACATTTTCTTTTCGCTGATCAGAATGTCTATCTTCTTATGAAAAAAATTGAAAACACAAGTGTTAATCAAAACTAATGGTAGTGACAGATATATTTTTTGTTTTAAATTTTACAATAAATCTGGAGAGCAGTATTTTTCTTCATTCTCATTTGTCTGTCAATATTTTTCATATATTTATTTTATTTCATCTTTTTCGGAATTCCTTTTTTTTTTTTTTTCGTTATTGACGTTATTTTCCCCTGAATCTAAGCTTTGAGAACCGTTAAAATTAGATGGTTACTAAATGATTTTGTTTTCTTGAAGTAAGAATTGTAGATTGGGAGGATATGTAGAATAGGTACGGTTTACCTTAGATTTAGAGAGATTAAGAATGTACTTGTCGGGAAAGCATCCCCTAAGGAGACTGTTCTACAACGCAGAGGTTCTTGAGAAAGCTCTTCAAATAGAAGATTTACCAATGAAATAGAAAAGACACAATGATGATTTACAGATATGTTTCTCACTCTTTGTATTTGTAGTTATTTTATTTTACATTCTTGTTCCTTTATCAGTTTTTAAAATAATCAGTAATGACATTTAGGCAAAACGGTTTCACTTAGTGAAAGATAATTAGAATACTGTAGTGAGGAGAATGAGGAAAACGACAACAATAGAAGACGATTTAGAAGGAAATAAGTTTGCGATTGATCGAATGCAGCCACTTCCCCACCGTCGAAATGTGGCCTCCCTTTGTCTGTTCTATAATTACTTTCATGGCTTCTGCTCGGACGAACTTAAGTCACTGGTGCCTCCTCAACAGGTGTTTACTCGTGCAAACAAATTGGCAACTGGGTCCCACCCATTCACAGTTAGGTTAGCCAAATGCAGACGACAATTCTACTCATTCAGCTTCTTCTCTCGCACTTCCAGCCTGTGGAACTCGCTTCCATATTCTTGCTTTCCTGGCGGCTACAACCTCCAGAAATTTAAATGCAATGTCAATACTCATCTATTAACCACTGGACTCTAGCCCTCTCCCCACCCCCGTATATCCTTCCCTTTCTCTCCACATATGTATCTGTCATCGCACCTGCATTCTCAGGTTTCTATTGCTCCTTTCTAACTAGTTTGTACTCCTCACTCTTTTCTAATTAATCTTTTTACAGTTATGTAGCCCCCAGCTCATCAGTGGCATTTCTGCCTTGCTCGGGGTGAAATGATTAAAAAAAATGTTGCATTAAAATGTTTGATGATCAGGGATGCAAGAAATCAGGAAAAAAATTCCACTGTCGAAAAGTGCGAGAAAACTCAACATTAGAATATATTTGAGATTTGCATCTAGCTAGTTCAACATTAAAACGGTCAGACCTAGATGTCAGTTTAGAAGGCACTAAAAAATGCTCAACTGAAAAATTACCAAGAAAATATTTGTAGAAAACACAGGAAAGTGACGTCACGAGAGTGAGATTGTAATTGAAGTCGAGATGCTAGATCGAGATCGATTACATAACTGATTTTTTTTTAAATTTTGTCAAGAATCTCGAGATATATTGTAGAATCACCAGACCAACTGTGCAAATTGCATTCAATAAAACGTTTGTTCAGAAAGGTGAAACAAGTTGCTTTCCTGGAGGTTGTATATCAGCACTACTGATGGCAGATAGAAAAGTTTCTCTGTGATGATTAAATGGAGGAAAATTTGTTTTAGGGGCGTTTAAATCTACAAGCAATTTTTACTCCATTTAACGACTGATTGGAGGTTCTTTTCAAGTGTAGTTGCTAGCTTTACTTCGTCCGATCTGTCGGCCTTGCTATTAAGACCGGTGTAAGTAGTTTTGTCATCTGCATTGAAACATAGCTAGGAACTGCTGACATAGGTAATGTCGTTGATGAAAATCTCAAACAGTTTAAGTGTAAGAAGAGAAATATCTTCATTAAATTCATTTTAATAATATAAAACGTGCAAAAAGTATTAGGCTAAGTATTCGTCGAAAAGCCAATATAATCTTGAAATTGCGGAGAAGGCCAGAATGTACTACGCTGGCTTTTGATATATCTAGGACTGTAGAAAAGCTTTTGCCGTTCTTATCTAAAGCTTGGTAAAAAAAAATCAGTTAGGGTTGTTGATATATCATGGTAGACCTGGAGAATCAGAAACCATATTTTTATAAGGAAAAGGTATTGTGAGGATACTTAACCATTTGGTGTTGATAGACTAAGTCTTTACAAAAAGATTAAGAGAATAATAGATTCAAAATTAGAGTGGTTAGATGTGTAACTAGGGTTTCCTCGAGCTGGAAAGCAAAAGGAGACGAGGCATTTATTTTAAATATAGGGAGAACAACAGTCAGTTCAGGAGGACATTTGTTTTGGACAATTGCAGGGATACCCTCGAATCTGCAAGTCCTCTGTTGATCCAGTTTTAAAATAATTTTAATAAATAATGTTATATATATATATATATATATATATATATATTTCGAATGAGTCGAGAGCGAAACTGAAAGATAATTTTAGGGAAAAGACCGCTGTTTTTTTTTTATCTAGAGCAGATGAAAAGACCTCAATTATTTGAAGAGAAGAGAAACTGATAGTTTGCTTTTTTTCAGTACAGTCTTGCAGAGCCCCCAGTAGAGCCCAAATTTTGGTTCTGTGGGTTTTGAAGAAACGTTAATGAATCTGAGAAAGCGTCTGCATCAGGGTATGGGTAATTGTCCAGTTGACTCCTAAATCAGCCGAAACTTATGAATGAAAACCTACCTAATTTTTAAGAAATAACAATCCTGCCTTTGACTTTTCTAAGTGCAAATTATATTCAGCATCATCTAATTTAGAAAGTCATTGAAAACTCTCAGATATTTTAATTGTTCAAACGTTAGTCGTATGATGAAACGGTAAAATATATGAATTCCAAGAGCAGCCAAATTGCACATAGATATGAAATGAATGGAAAAATTTAATACGAGTTTAATATTAAGTTACATCCTGCAGCAGAAACTCCGATCGTGAGATTGAAGGTAATGACGAACTTGGAACAACCTCTTAATAATGTTTTCCCTGGTTTACCTGATCTGCATTTGTAGCATCTCTTAGGGTCCTGGATATAGGCATTGAGTGAATCACCAATCAGAAACAAATCACTATGAAATTATAAAAAATACATTTTTATAGTTAAAATGCCAGCAGTACATATATATCTTAAAATTGCCAGTAATAGCTATTTATAGTAAAATCATATGCTATGTATTTTATAGTATAGTTACCAACAATATATATATTATAGTAGAATTAAAAACAATAATTTCATATCAAAATAACAAGTAATGCATTTGAACTTTAGCTGAAGTAATGTAATCGTGTTCAAAATATTTTGATTTCGGCATTAAATGACTCATACATGTTGATATGTCGCTAAAAATCAACCAAACAACAAAAATGAAATGCCTATTTTATTATATTAATGCATATCCTATAGTTTCAAAAAGAATTCAAACAATATTCGAAAACGTCAACAAATCTATTACATAAAACACATGTATCATCGTATTTAGCAATTATGTCCACACAAATATGTATATGCATAAAAGCTGAGTTATGTCTACACAAATATATATATATACATAAAAACTGAGTTTCATATACCATGTACTCGATTGTGAAAACAATAAAATATATCATATTTTTACTATTTAGTACAAAGAAGAAATCGGCATTAAATGACCCATAAGGTGTTGATATACTGCCAGACAAACAAACTAAACAAAGAACGTCAAGATAAGTTTGAACTCAATTTTTCGTGAATAGAAATAGATAAGCATTCATACAAAACTGGCCTTATTGCTTTACAAGGAGTGATAACGTGCAATAATCTATAATCGCTATTTTATTTTACGGACATATATAATCGACGTGGTGTAATGGGTAACAAGCTAGTCTCGCTAGCTCAATTACGACTGCATATTGAGTTTGATCCTCACTGCTTTCCTCATAAATTCGAAGTTTTATCACATCAAAGCTACGATTAAAATATCAAAATATTTTCTTCTCTATTTTTTTATTTGAATTCAGATTTTTTTCTTCTAGACTAGTTGCTAAACATGGCTAATTCACCCTGTACACCCTGCTAGTTAAATAATAATAGTATCGAAGGAAAAGAAAAAAATTCATACCTTTCGGAATTTTTTTATGCGCAAGTGATTGTGACAAACAGGATCAAAATTTGAAAGCGACTTACTGATTTTCTTTCCTCACATGTTAACCATTACACTACCCTCATATCCATAAGGCAATGTGCTAAAAAAGAATAAAATGGCACAAAAATATACAGCATTATTTTTCTCCTTCTCCTCAGTCTAATACGACGACTGTTATTCATAAAGACAATAAGCTATAAAGAAACGCATTTATTCCGAGGCCAGGAGAGATAAGTTGGTAGTGTCAGTCGTTTCGGAGTGGACTGGGGTCAGAATGTTAGAGCCAAGTGGAGACAATTCTCCCGAGACGAAAGGAACCTTGTGTTAGCTGAATAGCAAGATTAAGAATATCTCGTGGGCAAAAGCGAAAGAAAATATTGGTAATGCGTTGATCTTTATGAAAGCAGGTCCCTGAGAGACAGGAAAGACAGGTGCTGAGGCGGTGGATAGCGAGTTATCTGGCATTTAAGGGAGTTGTGCCTGGTTGGCAGAGGTTAATAGGCAATAGTAACTATCTTCACTGTTTGCTTTCATGGACTTCCTACGATTGTATCAATGATGATGACAATCACTCAAAAGTCAATATGATTCTGCGGTGTTAGATGATTTCGATGATTTCCTGGTTATAATAATCATTATTGTAATATATATACTCGGATGTATGTCGGTTATTCTAAGTATAAAAATTAAGCCGAAAAGTTTTGAAGTTAAAAATCGAACATGTATCGAAAGATGTGAATTGTAGTGAACTGGATATCGGCTCGGAACGATCGAAGAGCCGAGTTGCTTTCACATATCCTTGTGAAATGTATGAACGCGTCGCTTCTCTCTCCAGCTTTGGGTTAAATAGAAGAACAGATTGGATTCTATAGCCTTAGTCGGCAACCAGTCTACCACAAAAAATAATAGCAACCTACTGCAAGAAAATCATCTGCCTAGTCAATCATGTGTCTTTTGAGACATGATCGCCCATCCATGTATCTTGTATAGCACTTAACTATTATTGAAGTCGAACAAATATGTGAATCAGATGAATAAAATGAAGAGATAATTTATATGTGAAATCCTTCTAATTTAGCAACATAAATATTCGATAAAGCCGCAAGAGTGTATTGAGAGTGAAATGATCTGGTCATAGTGAAGAACATAATAAATATTGTGTGTACGCCATTTCATGCAGTAGGAAATATGAGGGACCATTTTAAATCCGTAACACGAGGGGAAATAGAAAAATCAAATATGGCTGACCACGTATGCAGAAAGAAGGCGATCACAGCCCATCTGTGGAATGCTGCTGAAACAATAGACAGAGAACATCACTGGTAACTACGTAAACTTAAGGAATCAGCACATATGTTACGCCACAAAAATCTTCTAAGCTGACCGATTATAGAAATTAATACAATAGAAGAAACGGGTAATACAGAGTCAGTCAGTTAATTGCCATACGTGATACACGCTTGGGCGATTATGTCTCGCAAAAGATATGACTGAATGGGCAGAAATTTTCCTGCAGTAGGTTGCCTACTTTCTGCGGTAGACTGGTTGTCAGCAAAATCTATACAACCCAATCTATCCTACTATTAAACCCATAGCTGGAGCGAAGATTATTCCTTTCCCAAGAGTATTTTCTCGTAACTTAATGCAACAAACATCAAATGGATTTCTAGTTCTATTGCAACAAAACACGCATCCTAGGGGATAATGAGATCAAATAGTTAAATTAATTCCAAAGTGTTCCCCTCTGCACAGACCAAAACAAAGATATTCATGCAACGTGATTTCTTATATTTTAAAACAAAATATCTTGGAAATTCATAACTAGGCGTTCTTGGTTATATCTATATTACTATAGCTTAAGATATCCGAATATGGATTTCGACTTAATTTTACTTCTTACAGATTCTAACTGGTTAGTTTTACTTGTTTAAAGGCAAACATATCAAAACACATGATTTTATTTAATGTCATAATATAAATATTTTGTGTACAATTTTTTTCTTTAAATAATAATGCCTTTGTGATTCAAGTTTCATTAATTAACCCATTCTGTAGAGAAAATAAGGTTAGTACCAATTTGCGCGTAACTGAATATAATGATTCTAGCTAGAATTGAAACTCAGATCACCTACTAACCATTCCGTCATTTTCTATTACACTATCGTTACAACACTAAGCTTTCAGCATCTAGCATTCCAAGCGATAATTAATCTGAGTACTAACCAGGATCGACATTAATTAACCTAGGTGATCGTACGGGGACTAATGTATCAACGTGAAGCGATTACAAACCTGTTTCTTTATGGAACAACTTTGTATTAGTTACCTCGTGTGTGGGGGATCAATTTAGTAAGAATGTACATGAAAAACAGAGCCCACTGTTAACTTTTATGAAATTCAACGTAAAAAAGTTAATCTGACATTTGTGACCTGGAGTGCTTTATGCGTAACAATACAGAACATAAAGAAAAATGTTGTTGTTTTTTTTATAACTGTCCCTGTTTACAACTCTACCAACATGTAATACTTACTAATAAGTTTTTGATAGTTTTCAGCACAACCTCGTATAAATGAGTGGTGACATCTGTGATAAGATAATAAAAAACTGAATAAGCAACTTGAGTGAGTTCTTATTTTTGAGTAAATATCTCAAACGATGTTAAGTGATCAAGATAAGGGCGAATTCATAAGAACTCTGACAAGTGCCTTGCTTAGAACGAAAGGGAACAATAATTATGAAAGTACATATAAATATATTTTATCTCACTTTCCAAATATATATATATATATATATATATATATATATATATATATATATATATGTCAGGAAAGACTGTCTCCAAGCTTAAAAATTAACAGTTGATAATTTAGGCTAATTAATTTGTTTTATCATACTTAAGTATCCTCAAAAATAGATAGGAAATTTCCCCAATCACAATTTTGACTCTCTTTTATTTTAAACTGAAGAAACCAAAAGAAAATCCAATTTACAGGCAAAACGCGTCTTTAATGTATGTCTTCTACTTTTTCTCATCGTTTTCACACAAACACAAACCCACACAATTACCCCACATAGATAGATAGATAGATAGATAGATAGATAGATAGATAGATAGATAGATAGACTTCTCCTCTGTGCTGTGTTTCTTCAGGACTTCATGATCTTCCATATCTCCATATTCATTATAGCTTTTAACAACGTTCTTGTGTTACGCTTCGAAAACACTGCTCTGCAATTCATTTGCGCAAGCCTATCAAATATGACACGCTATAGAGACAGAAATACAGAGAGAGAGAGAGAGAGAGAGAGAGAGAGAGAGAGAGAGAGAGAGAGAGAGAGGGACCAGACCCAAATAGGTTCAAAATTGTATTATCTGATACTTTGGGCCAGATATTGAGTCATTGGTTCACTTCATAATTTTGAAACACGTTTTTCAGATAGTCTGTAACCGAACTGCTTTCACCTGTCAATCTTTTAAAAGAAAACGTCAATTCCTTTTGAATCAAACTTACTATTATTTTTGTTATTTCTCATGAAGCACAGCAGATTCAATAGCGATGTTATTCGGTATTATCCATTCCATATTGAAACACAACCATCAAAAATGTTAATCTATAGCAGCTGCAAAAACACGTATATGCATCCTAATAGATGTTAATAATAATACATGTATATTTTATGAGTAAGTATACTTTTAAAACAGACTTGATTTTTTTTTCTTGGAGAAGATTTAAATATCAAAATAATATGCTTCAAAATGCTATTCCTCCATTACATACATTTAAACACGCAAGTATTTTATGCCTAAATATTTATTAAGCGCTAGAATCTGAAAATACGTGCATATATATATATATATATATATATATATATATATATATATATATATATATATATCAGTCAGGATTCGCTGTATCACAGCTCATCAGTGTGGCTAGACACATCAACTTGCTTCTGGACGGGTTCGAAATTCTACCGATTTAGTTTTAGTTGGTGTCGCTATCCGCTACGCCATGGAATCAAAAAACGGAAATTTTAACGTGCTGAATATAAGCAGTATACACACACGCCATTCACCGAAAGAACTCAATTTCTTTATTAAGAGTCACTCATATATCGCAGACATTGAAACTGTTTTTAATATATATATATATTTATATATATATATATATATATATATATATATAGCTCTGTTCATACTTTGAGCACTGTTTTATTGACAGCTGAAAATCAATACTATACATATGTACACCGTATTCATGAGTATATTTATTAATTTACGTTAATATATATATATATATATATATGTAAGATGTACAAGTGTATAGTATTAACATTCAGCTTTTAATAAAAGAGTGCTCAGTGTATTAACAGTGTTGTATTATATATATATTTAAAATATGCATGATATATAGGATAATATATTAATTCATATATATATATATATATATGTGTGTGTGTATATATATATATATATATACGCATATATATATATATATATATATATATATATATGCACGTATTTTCTGATTTTATCTCTTAATAAAATATTTAGGTATAAAATAATTGCGTATATATATATATATATATATATAGGCCTGGATGTTGATAAGTATACATATACCCGCATGTACACACCGACATATAAATGTTGATCAGTTGTTAATAAGACAGTGCACAATATAACAAATATACTAGGTATATATTTAGAAATATACATATTATCCTACCTCTAAATTATGACTCGGAGTTTCATGCACAGTTTAATCGTCATTTGCATATTACGAACCGACCGTTTTAAATTTGATTTGAGTTACTAGTTTTGCTTAAATTTCTTTATAAATTATAAATCTAGGATGTCAATTCTTTTACTTTATCAAATGTATATTTTTAATTTGGTTTATACAGAAATCTAAAGGTTAAAGTAAAATTAGGAATTCCTAAAAAAGTTTTTTTTAAATATATAAAGAATGTTGTAAAAATGTTTACTTTTGTTTATTCAATTTAGTTTATTTTCTATTGACGAAGGCATTGAAAAATATTATAAATGTACATATATTCAATATGTGTGTATGCAATATTAATAAAAGAATATGAAAGAAAAATAATAAATTAAAATTAATAATGAAAATAATAAAAATAAATAAATAGATAAGTACAAACTAAAAAGAAGGGAATGAAATAGTCAAAATGGTGTCAGGTTAATCAGCCTCTATATTTTTAAGCAGATATTTATTTCTATGTTTGCCTATGGTAATTAATTTACTGCTTTTGTTTAATATATTAGGGCTATTGACTTTTTTAAAATGACAAGATTTTTTTCTAAAAGGCAGAAATTATATCTGCTTCCCATTTCATTATAAGATTGTGACAATAGACGATATGAACAGTTTTTGTATCCCATCACTCCCACCATATGATAAAATGCAGGAAAAACAAATAACTAATATATATATATTTGTGTGTGTGTGTGTGTGTGTGTGTGCGTGCAACGCACAGACACACACACACATAATCCATAGTATGTTAAGAAAGGACTTGTCTAATGCCTACAACATTATGAAAATTCACGTGTTGGCCCAGATATGCGCACAAGCTTCAAGCGGGCCCCACAGAATAACAGATATCCGGGAACATAACATCAAATTCTTCATGAAAATAATAAATCCTCATCCAAGAAATTCAAATATAAAATATAATCAGTGCTTATTACTTTTCTTCTTGTGTTCAAATAACGTGAAAATGCAATCTATATGAAACAAAAAAATTTCAACCTCTAGATGGATTTGAATGAAACTATAGTAATAATTAAAATGACATCTATGATGACATTTATGACGACCATTTCAAACCCTTCTCCGCGGTTAGAAATTCAGAGTTTACTTTCTCTGAAACTACTTTCCACTCAGGGTGTCAAATAAAACCTTCTATTTTATCCAAAACTGCAAGGAGGGTGAATTTATGCCTATGACAAAAGTATCAATGTGAAATTGAATGCATTAAACTTGAGAGGAATTTAAAAACAGCGCAATGATTTTACTTTCCATGTTGTTAACCGTTAAGTTATAAACAAGTCAGTACTAGTGTGAAGACCAATTAGGAATAATTATTAGTCCTCGTTAATGAGCATTAGAAAAAAATTTAAAAAACGTTATGCAAATTTATATATATATATATATATATATATATATATATAACAGATGTAGTCATTGTTAATTCTAATCTGAAGCTGACGTATAGTGCTTTGCATGAATAATAAGAAAAATGATTGATGGAGGATAATTTTTAAAATTCAAAATGCGAAGGGTAAATTGTGGTCTTATTATATTTTCAATAATGCGCATTCGCTTTGTTTGTTTTTGAGTTTGTTGACAGCAAAGAATAGTAGGGTCAGTTGGGCACACTCTGTGCAAAAAAGAACACCATGACACAGTTCATTTCTCCAGAAATATAGAAACGACATGCTGGTTTGCTTGGCATTCGGGTTGGAAACCACATTACGAACATTTCAGACTAATTGGGTGTCAATTTGAAGACAGTGTAGAGGATTGGAAAAGAGTTGAATGAGTCTAATGCTGATCTCAAAGGTACTTGTCTGATTAATACATCCATTCATCTTCCCGCAGGGCATCAGAATCAATATGAAGGCCTTCATCAAGTGGCTTGAGGAGGTTGTATTGCCCTGGGTTAAGAAAGTGGTTTCTGCAGACACTTGATTATTATTTGTATGAAGCAATTGAGCGAGGCCAAAAAAACTTTGTTACACCAAAAATTGAATGAAAGCAATGATTATGGCAGCATACCCTAACTTAAACAAAATGACCTTCCAGAAGAGATGTATGTGATTCAGAAATAGTTTAGATGCCCTCTTTGAAGACAGTAGCGATTTTATTGAATAAATTTACTCTCTCGTATTGCAACATATTTTCGTACAATGTTGGTAAATATATATGTTAAAATGAGAATACTTTGTTATTTTTGTGTAATTTAACGACAGTTTATCCATCACATCCAGTACAGATGACAGATATAGGTGTTGTTGTACTATGTGTTCTTGTTGTCACACAATCTCGTGTGGAAATAGCTTCTTTCTGTTCGTGGGAGAATCATTGCTATAACACCAACAAATGAGACGCAAACGATGTTATCAATAAAACTAATAACCTCACAATTTAGGAGTCATTCAACCTTCAAAAACAAATTAGAAATCCCTAGTTAAAAGCTGTGAAAATAAATCGAAAGAAAACAAAAATAAAACCTCTAAATATTAAAAGATTCTGTAGTGAGGCACGTTTACAAAAACACACGGTATCGACAAGAAAGAAATCCCCTAAAAGTGCGCTTGTACGTGGGTCCGTTCTCAGTCATAAACAAGTCTCGTTTGTAACAGGCGATTATAGGGTGAACGTGAAAGCAAGATATACTGCGATAGCTGTCGACCCTATCATTAACCAACGTATGGGAACAGCGATTGAGGAAACCTCGTTCTTCTTCTTTCTAAATGACATTCCTTCTTTCACAATTACAACGACAGCAATAAATCAACCTTCTACATATAACCACTGCTACAAGTACAAGCACTGGTGAGTGTAATGAAAGTGTATGTTTATTTTTAAGTTTTGGGTTTCTACCCATAGCAGTTTATTTTAATCCAGAAAATATCCTTTTAGATTTTAAGATTTTTATTTAAGTAATTTCGATTTGGTGATATAAGTTATATTGTTTAAGCCATATCAAGTATGGCTTAAACAATATAACTTATATCACCAAATCGAAAATATGAATTCATACCTTTACCAAGTAAATAAAATATGAATTCATACCTTTACCAAGTAAATATAACAAATCCAGCTAGAATTGGAACTCGTCGCTCCAATTAGCAATTACGAGTCATTAGCTATTACACCACCCACATACCCAAGCTTGCAGCACTTGGTATACACACGCGGTCACCCAGTTAGATAAAATTACAGTTTGGGTTTGAATTGAGATTGCACTTTGTAGATATGTTGGTGATATATACTGCATCTTTTATCATTGTTAATATTGTTGTTATTGCCGTTGTTATCTTACATGCATAAACTTTTCATGAGGCATTTTGCCAACGTGACGCGTCACACCTCAAAAACTTGGACAGAAAATTATGGCAGTTTTCTGTAGGTCTGCTATATTGTTCTCAATTCAGATTCTTCTTAAGGGTTTTATTTTTAGTTTTCTAGGTCAAGATGTGCAGTGTAATAGATATATGCTCGGAATGAGAAATTGGAAAGCCGATTTCAAAATACTATAGTGTGCGTTACATTCACAAAAGCACAAATACCCCTAGGAAGGTATGTGTTCAATAGCAGGGCAGACTGGGTTCTAAAACTTTGGTTGGCGACAAGTCTACTGCAAAATTGAAAATTCAAACTACTGCGGGAAAATCTTCTGTAAAGTCAATCAAATATCGAATGTGAAATGATCGCCCAAGCGTGTATCACGTATGGAACTTAACTGACTGTGGTCCATTAATACAATCATTAAAAACTGGCCTGCATTTGTTTTGATAATCACATGAAGAGCCATGATCAATGATTTAGGGCAAGCGATGGATTCAATGCTTTCTTCTTTCCACTTAAGTAAACAAAAGACAACTCTTAACTAAAGATCTTAAATAGACAAAGCTCTTCTCAGTATATGAAATGTACATTTTAGAAATGTTTTTTAGATTTCCATAAGATATGGTTCACCAAGGATATTGTTAATTTGTTCCTGATTTTTTTATATCACATCCAAAGGTGCAACCTAATGAGAAACATTTTTAGTTTTAAGTGTCACATTTTTTTCTATTTTTACATCCATGTCTATATTTTCTTAATTTTTCAAAAGCCTTCGCAGAGTTGCTTTTTATAACATTGTACGCTCATATTGAATAGTGTGATACTTTTCTCTTTTCTAACTTTAATCATAATACTCTGGCGACTTTTTAATCTTTTCACTCCAAGCAAGGCAGTACTGCCACTGGTGCACAGGGAGCTACATAAGATGAGAGTGAAAGGTTACATGGGAGATGAGCGAGAAGAAAAAGGGACTGAAGAGGAACAGTTTACAGAAGGTGTCAGAGAATTAGTAGAGAATGATAGGAGTACAAGTGTGAAGAGAATTGTGTGAGACTAGTTTGAAAAGAGAGAAAAACAAGATACAGGGAGTGTTGGGGAAAGAATAAAAGAAGGATGGGTGTTAAGATGATAAGAAATTGCAATTGAAGTTGCATTTAAACTTTTGGAGATTCTAGCTATCAGGGAAGCATGTATACAGAACAGAGTTCAACAGGCGGGAAGTGCGAGAAAAGAACCTTATAGAGTAGAAGTGGAGGTTACATTTGATTCTCTTGACTATCAAAGGGTTGAAACTTGTTGTCAGTCTGGTTGTTCGAGTAAATTCTTGTAGTAAGAGCACTATTGATTTAAGCGTGTTGGAGCAGAATCCATGAAAATATTTGTAGAAGAGACAGGGGGAAGCCACATCGCGTCGGTGAGAAAAGGGGCTGCGGTCAAGCTGCCAGGTCGGGATCGAATACATTGCAGATTCTTTTCTGGATTCTGTCGAGAACGCCGAGATTAATAGCATGGCTGCTCGACAAGATATGACAACAGTATTCAGTTCATAGGCGGATACTTGTGTATTGTTCTATCTGTGTCAACAAACGATTCTAGATACAACTGCTCCCTGGAGTACAGTATTAAGATTATACTCATACTATTTTGCTGCTATTTTTAAACCCGTAATATTGACAGATGTTCGAATGCAGATACTAAACTACAATGTCAGGTTGGTTTTATTGCTCACTGCGTTTGAGTATTGATCATCTTGAAATAAGGAGATCAATTATTTCAATCTATTAATCACATACCATACATGTTAGGTTCTTACTATTATACTTGCTTGCTATATATATATATGTAAGCAGGTTTGACCCTGTGCAACAAGAATAAATCATCCAATTTCGCACTTGATTCCTGAACTTCTAATTCAATGAAGGATTACAAATTGATTTACATCAGCATCTTAGCTTTAGAGAAGTAACTGGCCATGTAAAAGCTTTGGGCTTCAGCTTTCTTTTGTTTGCTTGTGGGTCAGCTTTTCCACTTCAATTTTCTTGCTGATTTTTTAGCTGCTGTATCTGCTTCAACACTATTTATGGACTTCCATTGATAAAGGAAAAAAGCTTTTAACTTTTCTCATGTTCTATTACGATTTTGAATGTTTTAAGCTGCAAAATATATCCCAATGTTGAAGTTTTTTAAAACAAATCAAGTTTGTTTCGAAGACATTAACTGGGCCTGATTGGACAAGCACATTTGGAAATTAATGCTGATAATTTGGGTTGAAACACTGGCCTTTATAACCTGAGGAACCGATTCTTACCGGAATAGTAAATCGAAAATAACAGTATTTCGATCATTTTCATTGTATCCCAATGAAAGGTATTTCAGCCTTAGTAGTGTAAGTGTGGCGCTAGACAGACTTATGAAACACATCGTTTTTAATCTGATTCTACCTGAACTTCGTGATGCTTGATTAAAAAAGTCTGAAGTGCCTACTATAGCATATTATTTGCAAGGGGTTGAATGTATTGAATCATTTTCTGAAAATGATTCATTACATTCCCACTCCAAAAAGTAATATTCTTCTTCTTCTATGCGCCCTGTCCCTTCAGGACGTAGGCGATCATGGATCTCCACGTCTCTCTATCCCTTGTGGCTCTTAGTATGTTTGTTCCTCTTGCTCCTGGCAACCCCCGTTCCGTCATCCACCTGATCAGACCCTGCAAGTATGTTATCCGCTGCCTTCCTCTGTCTCTCCTTCCTTCTATCTGTTCAGTCAGTATCAGGTTCTCCAGGCTCTCCTTCCTCATTGCATGTCCCAGGAACTTCAGTTGTCTCTTCCTGATGCTCAGCATCAATTTCCTTTTTGTTGCCATTCTTTCTAACATCTCGTCGTTGCTTGTATGCTCAGTCCACGATATCCGTAGCATCCTTCTGTAGAACCATATTTCGGCCGCTTCCAGGTTTGTCCTCATTTTCGATGATATTGTCCAGCATTCACAGCCGTATTGAAGAACTGACATCACGTATCAGTCTAGCACTCTTTTCTTCGTTTCTATTGAGATTTTCCTGTGTGTTAGTATTTTGCTCATCTTCTGGAACGCGTCCTTTGCCATGCCAATTCGCCTTCGGATCTCCGTGTCGCACTTTCCATCTCCTGTTAGAACACTTCCTAGGTACTTAAATTCGTGGACTTGTTTGATTCTGTTATCCCCCACCTGTATTTGGCATTTTTGGTTGTATCTTTTGCTGATGACCATGCACTCAGTTTTCTTAAAGTTTATTTGTAGTCCCTTCTTGTCACTCTCCACTGCTACGTTCTGTATGAGATCTTGCAGTTTCATTTCCGTGTCTGCAATCAGTACTGTATCGTCCGCATATCTTATGTTGTTCAGGTTGTGGCCTCCAATAACAAATCCTGGTGTGTCATCTAGGGTCCTCAAAATATTCTCGCTGTATAGGTTGAACAAATCCGGTGAAAAGACACATCCTTGTCTTACGCCTTTTTCTATCTTTGTGTATCTACTGAGGTCGTTACCTGTCCGTATGCAGGCCGTTTGCTGCCAGTAGAGATTCTTGATTATTCTTATGTCTTTGCCGAAAATGTCGAGGTTACAGACCTAAAAAAATGAACTTAAAGAATTTAAACAAAACTTAAGTTTATAGAAACATTACACAACAATGCTACCCACATCTCAATAGTAACAAAGCAAATCTAAATATTTTCAAAATAGAATTACAATTCAACTGAAATTAACATATTCTGTCAAAAACTCTGTGATACCTATTTCAAAACAATCACAACCCCCATAATTTCAAACACAAAGAAAAAAACTAGTATTAGAAATCATTTGTGCAAGCATTGACATAATAATAAAGCAAGCCGAGAGAGCCAGTGCTGTAGTCTTTGTGAAGAAAACTTACAACGAAACAAATATTTAAGATATGCTAGGAGACGAATATAACTACAGGTTAATCAACCATAATATAAATGAAATATCGCATCAAAATAACAAAAATATCTCTGCTTTACACACAATAGAATAATAAATCAAAATAGAAAATATATTCTTACGGACTTTATATAAAAAAACCAGCAATATTTACGAACTCTCAAAGATACATAAATCAAACACAATTAAAGTAGCTATCCTGGAACAAAAATCTGAATATATTCACATACCAAACCACAGTATCTTAAATTTAGACCCGCTGTAGTAAGGCTAGAATATGCAGGAAGCAGACTGAGAACAACCTAATGGATAAAAAAATTACAACAGTTCACCACAAAAATAAAAAGCTACATCAGAGACAGTATACATTTCCTAAGCTTTATAAAACTAAACGTAGACCCAGGAATATTTTATGTGAATTCCTTGTACAACGACATAACCATTGGACTAGGTAAACACGCCATTATATTTTAGATTAAAAATCACCAGAAAAATCTTCCCACATGCTTCAAAAATGAATTTATTTTACACAGCATAGAACTAATTTTAGACAATAATTAATTCCAATTTAACAACCAAAATAATATTCAAACAACAGCTACCGCGATGGGAATAAAACAGGCACTAACATATGCAACACTTACACCCGCAGATTCTCATCCAACTCCACATTCGACTCTTCCGGAGTGCACCCACCCGACTTCCCTATTAGAATTGAGGCCAAACTGCACGACGTATATATTACCCCGACAGTAGTATCCAGAGTAATTTCAAAACTCGACCCCCATAAGGAGTGTGGAGACGATGGAATCCCGGTGATAGTCCTTAAGAAGTGTGCCCCTGAACTTTCCCCCGTCCTCTCTAAACTGTTTAACTACTGCCTTTCTGCTTCCTGCTTTCCTGCATGCTGGAAATTCTCCTCAGTCTTTCCTGTCTTTAAGAATTGTGGTGAACCCTCGGACCCATCCAACTATCGCCCTATCAGTCTTCTACCGATATTCGGGAAAGTATTCGAGGCTATAATCAATGCTGAAATAGTTCACCATCTCACCGCCCACAAACTGTTCTCCGACAGGCAATATGGATTCCGCTTTGGCAGGTCCACGGCCGACCTGCTAACAACTGTAACGGAGTACATGCTACAGGCCCTTGATGAGTCTGACGAGGCTCGCGCGGTTGCTCTGGACATCTCCAAGGCTTTCGACAGGGTTTGGCACCCTGGCCTCCTATGCAAACTACGCGGTTATGGTATTACCGGTCGCCTGCTTGACCTAATCCAATCTTTCTTAAATAACCGCAAAAATAAGGTCGTTCTGAATGGTCGTGCCTCTTCGTTCTACAGCACGAATGCTGGTGTCCCACAGGGCTCTATCCTGGGCCCGACGCTCTTCCTTATTTTCATCAACGACCTCCCAGATGAGATCAAGTCCCAAGTAGGCATCTACGCAGATGACACTACAATATACTCCCGCTCCAGTAAGAAACCTGTCGTGGCGGACAGACATGATCTCGCTGCTGACCTTGAGCGGGATCTACACTCTGTGGTGAACTGGGGCAAGAAGTGGCTGGTCAACTTCAATTCCTCTAAGACCAAGCTGTTGTCTGTCAACCATTACAGGCAACCTCTTCTGCCTCCCATAAGCATGGACCAGGTGATTCTCCCGGAGAGTAATACACTACGCCTCCTCGGACTTACCCTGTCCTCAGACCTCAAATGGAACCACTATATTGAATCCATAGCAAAATCTACTGTAAGAAGATTGGGTCACTATGTCGATCCAGGATGTTTTTTTCCACCTGAATCCATCCTGCATATATACAAGTCAACCATCCGTCCGTGCATGGAGTACTGCTGCCATTTATGGTCAGGTGCCCCTGCCGTTCTCCTCAGTGTTCTTGACAAGCTCCAAAGGAGAGTCTATAATGTGATAGGTACTGATCTGGCGACTCGACTGCAGCCACTTTCCCATCGTCGAAATGTGGCCTCCCTCTGTCTCTTCTATAAATACTTTCATGGCTTCTGCTCGGATGAGCTTAAGTCACTGATGCCTCCTCAACAGGTGTTTACCCGTTCAACCAGACTGGCAACTGGGTCCCACCCATTCACAGTCAGGTTAGCCAAATGCAGACGACAATTCTACTCCTGCAGCTTCCTCTCTCGCACTTCCCGCCTGTGGAACTCACTCCCGTATCCTTGCTTTCCTGACGGCTACAACCTCCAGAAATTTAAATGCAAAGTTAATACTCATCTACTAACCACTGGCCTCTAGCTCTCTCCCCTCCCCTGTATAACCTTCCCTTTCTCTCCACCTATGTATCTGTCATCGCACCTTCTTTCTCAGCTTTCTATTGTTCCTTTCTAACTAGCTTGTACTCCTCACTCTTTTCTAATTAATCTTTTTACATTTATGTAACCCCCTGCACATCAGTGGCGTTTCCGCCTTGCTCGTGGTGAAATGATTAAAAAAAATATGTAGAAGAAAACTTAAACAAACAAATAAGACACAAATATGGGAAAGGCATAAAAACAGAATTCACTAAATCATGGTAAAGATGTCAAGATGGTTGTTTTATCATTTGAGATCAACGTGGAGTGACATAAATTAACTACAAAATCTACTCCAAAACTTTCACCCAAAAATTAAAATCACGCTTGAATATAGCTATAATAAAATGATATGTGAGACATACTCATAAAAACAACAACATTTACAACATCACTTACATTTTCCATAAACCCACAGACACTCCACGATAGCTACATTTCAAGAGTTACCATCCTAAAAGTTGTCAAAATCCATCCCCTACTCCCTAGCACGACGAATTTGCATAATAGTAGCTGACGAATCCCTTCCCAAAATACGCATAGAGGAACTACGAAAAACACTACATCACTCCACTATTATTAAACAAGGTTTTTCAACTGCCAGAAAAAATACCATTAGAATCTCTCCGGTATCCACCTCAAAAAAACGAAATGGAAAAGAAGAAAACATTCTTGCATATGTCTCCACACACCATAAAAGTAACCAGAATTATTTATAAAGATAAAATGACATATAAAATTAATCAACAAAATTAATAGAATAAAATAAATTCTAAATACAGCTAAAATTATTAATAGTAAACGCCAACCCCAAAACTTAAAAAACTTAATAACCTCATCAAAGTCCCAGCAACATACAACACAGGAGATCACAAAATACAATAAAAGAAAGATGTGGGTTCTGCAACAAGATAATAAAAGGAGACCACTTCAAATTAAAAAAAACATTTACATTCAAAATAAAACAAATCTGAGCTGCAAATTAAACAACGTATTTTATGCTCTAAAATGCGATGAATACTCAAAAATATACGTGGTGGCAACACAATGTCTAAAGGAAAAAGTAGCCCTGCACAAAGTAACATTAAACTAGCTAATGTACTGGAGGGAAATTCAGTGTAATGCCTATCTACCAAAATGCAGATTATGACACGCTCATGATGCATAAGAAAATATTTATAAAAAATACAAGCCTTCCCTAAAAAAAAAGTGAAAAGACTAGGACATAGAGACGGAAATACTAAATTCAAACGCGTTATAAAAAAAAGGAAAAAATGTTTTCGCGAGCTATTGAGAAAATAGTAATTCTGGATTCCCTAAACAGCAAACAGAATTTGATGATCAGTACAATTGAATCAAAATAACTCAAAACAATTTTGAAGAAACAAGACGAATCAAGTCAAATTTCCCAAGTCCCTGTAAAACAAAATTGCTGGCCAATTAAATGTGAATGATTCCCAAAACGGAAATGATTTAACAAGCTGATAGGAAAAAAAGAACAACAATAACAATTGAACACACACGAATGTGAATATTCTGACCTGCTCAACGAGCGCTTATCTATATATACACAGTATTTTTGGCCGCCAGAATGACAAACGGATCTCGATAAGTGAAGTCAGAAATTATTAGCCTGAAGAGAGTCAATTTTGGACTCGAAATATATATATATATATGTGTGTGTGTGTGTGTGTGTGTGTGTGTGTGTGTGAACTGTGTGTGCGTGTATATATATATATATATATATATATATATATATATATATATATATATATATGAATGTTTGGTCATTCATTCGTACCGAGTACACCAGATTTCTTGAGTAATTGCTGCCGAATCTCGGTTGCAGACTCCTACACACGTACATTTATATTGATTCAACACCAAGAGATCACATCGGTGTTACTTATTTCAAGCATATAATGAGATATCATAATGACAGTTTCTGTGAGTGCACGCATAATCGAGATGGAGAAGCTGTCTTCCGAACGGTTCTGTCTACTCAGTTTCACTAACATGGATTACCTCTGACCGTCGTAGTGTTTTCAGTCTCTTTAAAAATTTTCCCGCGTTTAGATCCTTTCAACATTTTGATATTATCAAGAAAACGCCTCCTTGACAAATCGACTTTGGTGAGATTTCAAAATGTGTTTAATGCTTTAACTACACAATTAAAGCTCATTACAAATACATATATATATATATATTTTAAGAAAGTGACAGAACACGTAGATTTAAACCTACTGTTCAAGCATTTACTTTTATAAAGAGTCCTCGAAACAGAGTAGAGCTTTATATATTAATAGTTTTTACAATGTTTTATAAAGCATAGTGTCACAACACAAAAATTGTTATGTTTCGGTGCAGTTCTGCTCCTCTTCATGTGATATGTAGAACTGAAATAAATGGTGGAAACCATTTATTTTTTGGAATGTGAGGTGTAATTGTTGGTTGCAGGGAATTGGAATTTGGTATATCTGAACTAATTCATCAGCGGTTTGTAACCATAGATATACATTTGGGTTAGGAGAGGGGGCTAGGTGGCTTGGATCTGGAAAGGTCACTTTTTAATTTTGTCTGGGTAAATAACATAGAGGGACCATAGATTTTTTTAAATAGGTAGACAATTTTTATTCGACTTCTATATATGAATACATACGATAGGAAATTTAGGTCAGAATTTGGGTTGGATGATTGTAGTATTCTACGTTATATTTGGTTTAGAGTAACATTTTTGTATTTTTGGGTCTTTTTATTTTATTTTATTAATATAATATTCATTTTTTAAATTTGTGGATAAAACAGAGTTATTAATTAAATTTTGAAGAGGATTATTTTGTCTGAGTAAGGTATATAGTGAGACTACATAATACTTAAAATAGGCAAATAATTTCTAACTGTGGAGCCCGAGTTAAAACTGACACCTTTTGATTAACTAAATTTTAACGAATAATATTTTCGATGTCCATATAAAACTATTAATTAATCCCTACGGTTCAACAATTCACCATTGTTAGGGAACTTTACAATGTGCAGCTTTTCACTCAGGCACAAAAAGCAGATGCCGTTCAACGAGTTACAGTTTCTGTTTTTTCCAGAAATTTCCATTTTACTTTGGGTGTTTTAGTTGTGTTCTTTAAATTCAAAATTACGCAAAAATGGATGTTTGGTTTCCGTACATGCTGTTTTTGAAGGAAGTTAAGTGCATATACCATTGCTACTTAAAAGTATTCTTTGTAGATCCGATGTAGACTTTTTTAACAGTTAGCTTTTCAATTGATGTTATATTACATTGATAGACAATTGAATTTATTTTACCCCTATTTTGTAGTTGGCAATTATTAGGGTTTCGACAATTACATAAGTTGGTGTTATTTTTGTCTTTATTATTTTGATAGTTATTGTTACTTTGACTAACGGGCTGATTTAAGATGTATTTATTATGATCTGTAATGATTTGTTCAATGTTATTTGTACAACGATAACTTAATTTTAATGTATTTTTGTTCAAAATTTTGTTTAGAGGTTTATTACTATGGAAATGTTTCTTAATTAAATTGAGGAACTTCAGCACTAACTTGGTGTTGATCATTTGGTTGAAAGTGGGTGTATATCAGGTGATCTTTCTATTTCTATTCTTATTATGTGGTCCAACTATATACCTTACTCAGAAAAAATCTTCCTCACAATTTAATTAATAACTATGTTTCATCCACAAAATAAAAAAATGAATATTATATTAATAAACTAAAGTAAATAAAATAAACCCATACAATACTAAAAAGTTACTCTAAACACAATATAACGCAGAATACTACAATCATTCAACCCAAATTCTGACCTAAATTTCTTATCCCCAGTACTCATAGATAGTAGTAAAAAAATTGTCTACCCATTTAAAAAATTCTAAGGTCCCACTATGTTATTTACTCAAATAAAATTAAAAAGTGACCTTTCCAGATCCAAGCCACCTAGCCCCCTCTCCTAACCCAAATGTATATCTCTATGGTTACAAACCGCTGATGAATTAGTTCAGATATACCAAATTCCAATTCCCTACAATCAACGCTTACAGCTCACATTCCAAAAAATAAATCGTTTCCACCATTTATTTTCAGTTCTACATATAACCCGAAGAGGAGCAATTCTGCCCCGAAACATTGAAAATTTTTGTGTAGTGATACTATGCTTTTATAAACCATTGTAACAACTATTACAATATATATATATATATATATATATATATATATGCTATTAAATATAAGAGACAATGGATGTCTATTATGTTTAATCATGAGCCGTTCTAAACGTCGTATTTTTGCTTTAATTTCAGTTGAAAATAAAGACAAAAATTCTCCAACATTTGGATAATTATTTATTGGTTTTCTTCTAAGCTTTCGGCTCTCATGAGCCATCTTCAGAGAGGTAGTTTAAACTGAAATATTATAAAATCCACCATCACCGACGATTTTATTTTGTGTTGACTTAAAACTCCGCTTTGCAACGGCAATAGTTACCAAAAATAATAAACGCAGTTCTTAAGTTTGCGATGCGGTTTTATGACGTCACACCGCGGGATAGCGCGAAATGACAACAAAACCATGTAGTCAAATGCAATGTAATATGTTATTTCTTGTTTTAAAGTTGATTTTATTGAGCGTTGGTTGTTTCGATTTAATGTACATGGCCTTCAATATCTACAGGTTCCTCTTACTGTGTGTATGAGTAAGGATCACAGTATTGTTGACCAAAATCTGTACATGTAGGTAATATCAGACAGATTTTAGTCAACAATACGGTTTTCAAAAAAGAGAGAGACGCTCACTCGAATTCTAGTGGTAATCAACATGTGAATGCTCGGAATAAATGCTCCTAGTAGCATTCAAAACAAACACAGACTTAAAAAATTTATATTTTTAGAAGTCAAAATATGGAGCGAAATTAACACCTAAAACAAACTTACTTAAAAATTGCCAAAACGTTGGCGAAAGTACTTAGAATAATGAAAAGAGTCGGGGCAATTTTTGCACCATAATATTCCCACGAAACAGAAAATATATGCTTGCTGAAAAAACTAATTTAAAAATTAAATTTAAAATGTCCTTGTTTGTCATATTTAAAGAAAACAAGTTTAAAAGAAATGTTGCTGCCAATATATATATATATATATATATATATATATATATATATATTTCTGTGTTCGTGTCTGTGAGTGTGTGTGTCAAACGAGGCAATGAGGTTAACTTTGGCATAATAACCACCCATAACTTAACCTGGAGTACCTAATAATTTGTTCACTGCAAGACGTCACGCAGAAGAAGAATCATTTGGCCTTGTAATAAGCTGTCCATTCGCTTTATAGAGTTATTATCGATTACTTCGAATGATTGATTTCAGATCACCCGCTAAGTCTATTCATGATTTATCCCAGCGCATTTATCTTGTCCGTCTGACGTTTAACTTTTTATTGATTGCTTCGATGACTGGTATTTGGCTAAAATTGGGAGTCACAAAATGTTGATTGGATTCAACAATAAGAAAGTGACCGGCCAACCAGAAAGTTTGGAATAGGTAATGATTTTCCTGTAGATATTTTCCGTCTGCTGCCGGGCAAACAATTTGTTTTGATTTACACCATACTATAATAGAAAAGTTTATAAACTGCAAAATGAAAATTTAAATGTTGAATGAATTAACTTTTCTAAATTCTTTAATTTCATATGCGCAATATTCTATTTTAATTACAGTTCTCTAGCACGGTATAGATATGGTTCAAAGTTCTTCAGTATCATAGACAGCGTGCTCGTTTTTAAATATTTTGCAACTCACTACGAATGTTCAATTATTGTTTCAAATTCACCGCTGATAAGGCCACTGTTCCCATGGTTAAAGATTTTGCAGTGTTGTTCCAAATTCTCCAAATTTATGGATACAGCGCTTACATTCCAGATATTCTTCCAAATTCTCTAGTGCTATGCAAACAGATCTCAGTTTTTAAAAAATTATAATACAGTGATAAACTTTATATTTTGCTTCTATTAAGGAAGGTACATATATTGTTCCAAATTCTCCAAAATTCTAAACACTGTGCTAAATTTCAGAAATTCCAGATATTCCTCTATATTTTCAAAGGCTATGCAAAAAGCTCTCATGTTTAAATATATACAAATAGTGAGAAATGTCAAAAATAATTTTAAAATTCTCTGTGGTTATGGACACAATATTCAGAATAAAATGTTTGCTGCTCTCAATCAATGTCCAGATATTTTTCAAAAATTCGCCATTGTTATTAACACACTATTAAGATTAAAAAAGTTTTGAGTTTCTAGATAAATTTCCAGATATTTTCAAAATTCTCTTTTGTTAAGGACATGGCATTCAAATTAAAAAAAATTGGGGACTCTCGATTACTTTTTAGATATTTTTCAAAATTCTTCAATGTTAGGAAGAGCATTCAAATTACGAAAGTTTGCGGCTTTCGATCAATTTCCAGATATTTTTAAAAAATCCTTTATTGGTATGGACACAGAATTCAGATTAAAATGTTTTCGGCTTTCGATCAATTTCCAGATATTCTTTAAATATTCTCAATTTTATAGACACAGCATTCAGATTACGAAAGTTTGCGGCTTTCGATCAATTTCCAGATATTTTTTCAAAAATCCTTTATTGTTATGGACACAGAATTCAGATTAAAATGTTTTGCGTCTCACAATCAATGTCCAGATATTCATTTCAAACTATTTACTGATATTGTAACATTAATCACTTTCGAATTCATGTCTTTTCTTCAGCCGGATCAAAATACTGTTATAGTCACTGCGTTCGTCTTCAAATTATTTCTGTCTCCAACAGTGCTAACATACAGTCCCAATGTTTTACTTTTATAAACACTGTACTAATCTTCAGCTTTCGTGCCAAGTGCATATATATATATATATATATATATATATATATATATATATATATAGCATAGTGATGATCCATGTATACTGTCTTAAACACGTCACGTGATGTAAACAAACTCTTCATTGACGCTCTCGCGAAATCTCGCGAAATACGTTACTAATTCAAATTGTAAAATAATTTGTTTCTGATGAAGGACCGAAGACGGTCTGAAATATAAAATATAATAGTAGAAATAAACAAATACTGTCAAACTCAAAAAGTTTCAATATTCTTTCCTATATATATATATATATATATATATATATATATATATATTAATCGTATCACCCCGAGCAAGGCGGTAACGCCACTAACGTGCAGGGGTCTACGTAATATTGAAAAGATTGGAAAAGAGAAAACCGGAAACCACATCCTAAACAGGGAACAAGGGATGAGCCTCTTCACCTGTTCAATAGACGTGGGTGGAGGGTGAACCGGGCGATAGATAGATCTATTGACTACAATATATATATATATATATATATATATATATATATATATATATATATATAAAATAAGATAAATTTCGAAGTTCAGAAGCGTTGTATGATCATTTCTACATTAAATCCAAAAGATAGATTTCAGATATCATCGGCAACTTTCAAAACTCAAAAATAAAATAAAATATTACCGGCGGAAGTTCAAAAATTTACGTCACAGAAAAAAACTAGATGGGTGGTATTAATAACAATCAATGTCTATTTTTAGATTTTGGACAACATTACTTTTAGATTGAGTTGTAAGTGAAAAATTTAAAAGTTTCATTTAAAAAGGTCCAACCCTTGTAGCTCCGTGGATATCTGCCCGGTGGAGGGCAATTGTAAATCCACCCAGGTAATTATTGAAGCTCACATTTCATTATCCAACAACAAGAAAAAATACCAGACTCATATTTCTATGTCCGCGGGGCCTTTTAAGCAAAGATATTACAATCACAGGTATTCATTTTTGGACCCGGGTCAGAAATATCAGACAGCCCTTTCACGAGATTCTGGAAAATGAAGGAAGAAGGGCTGGACCATGTAGTTAGTTAGAAACTGATAGGTTCAGCCCGAATTCCGAGGAATTTTCGTGATAGGTGCGATCTGTGTCTGCAAGAAAAAATACTAATATCAAAGTACCCAAGCCAGCACCTACTCATGAATTTAAGAAAAGAATTCATAAGTAAGTGCCGCCAAAAGGCGAAATTTGTAAACATTTAAAATTTCAGTTCTAAATTCAGTTTTTACCAGAGTAAATACAAATCAAATTGTTTTTGATTGATTGATTAATTAATTAAATTTTTAAATAGTAAATATTTGAACCCATCTCTATTCCGCTTCCTTTCTCCTATTAATATCTACCCTTTATGAAGTAAGGATACTTAAACTAACTTAACCCCCAATTTTTCCTGCAGGTATATATATATATATATATATATATATATATATATATATATATATATATATATTTCCCTCGCACCTAAAAAAATTTAAAAAAAAACTTATTTTTATGAATTTTATTTTTAATTTAAATCTAGGTTTATAATTAATTAGATTAATTTAATTAAATTTAAATAAATTATATGTCAGTTTTCCCCCAAATAAATTTTTTTCTAAAATATTTTTCTAATATCTCATCCCATTTAAAAACGCTAGTTTTTTAACACGTCCCTAGCGTCTCTACGAAAATGAAATTTTTCTTTCTTTATTTTGACTTTCATTTTCTCTTCTTTCCTTTCCATTTTGTTTTGCCCACTTCCCTGTCAAACACCACTTCCTATTTCTTCCTTTACTTCCACTTCCTCTTTTTATAGAGATAGACAAATCCAAATTTTTAAATTTTTCGCTTACAACTCAATCTAAAAGTAATGTTGTCCAAAATCTAAAAATAGACATTGATTGTTATTAATCCCACCCATCTAGTTTTTCCTGTGACGTAAATTTTTGAACTTCCGCCCATAATATCTTATTTTATTTTTGCGTTTTGAAAGTTGACGATATGTGAAATCTCTCTTAGGGATTTCATGTAGAAGTGATCATACAACGCTTTTGAACTTCGAAATTTAATATATTTTGTAATTGACCCTGTAATTTAAATATTAATTACATTTAGCTCTCAACCTTGCTCACTTTTTAATATTAAAATATTAATATTAATTAGGATCGGGTGTTTGGGATTTACCTCCCTGCTCTTCCTTTTGGATTAAAGTTTATATATATATATATATATATATATATATATATATATATATATAGTAGTTAAAATCCCGTCGAGTCGACTATTTGAGTGATATATCTACAATTATTTCAGGTCGTCTTTATGTTTCAATATAATGAACATCTTTATTTCAAAACTCAAAATATTTTTGTTTTCACAAGCAACGTAATTCATCGGTTCTAGAAATATTTAGTACTTTATTCTGAATGAGAAATTACCATGCAAATGAATGATCTCTCATGGAAGTATTAGATATTATTTAATCTTTTGAAATTCCTACTATATGTGTCCTTGCTCTGAACTGATATATCTCAAACAATATAAGGAAGCTAAAAAAAAAAAACAAGAAAGAAGAAACAATTATACTTTCAAGATTACACAAATATATTTTTATCCAGTGGACTATGTTTGAACCATTCTATATGTTTGTTTGTTTATCGGGTGGGCAGATTCAAAATCTATTTTCGACTGTTTACGTCCACCTTGCATGAATACCATATGAAAGTCGGCAAAATTTTCCCACTTGGGACAATAAAAGTATACAATACAGACCACATACAATTTACTATTAAATACTACAAATAATTCTTCTCGGGATAATAGAACTGAACCGTTTTTAAGTTATTGACAAACACTGTGCCACTTTTGTACACTGACACAAAGGAAGCTCTGGAGACAAATATACCGGCACGAACGATTCGGTGTACTAATGATACTTAGCATAAGTATTCTTTTTTATTTCTACTTAACTTTAAGATAGCTTGCTACTTACATGATCCATAGATCTAATCCTAAGCAACCTTCTGTAAAACCACGTTTCTGTTGACTTCAGTTGTCATCTTGACCAAAATTCATTATCATGTAAGAGAACTGATATTACATTACAGCCCATCTTTCTTAGTTTCTAGTAAAATGGTCATGTTTTGTGGAACTAATTTTGTTTTGGCTAATCTTGTAGGAAATACAAAAAAATATATATTTTGATATATACTTAGCTTGGTGAGGCTCAAATTTATAGCCTTTCAAGTTACTATATCAACGATTGGATATATCAATGTTACTCTACAATTTTGGAATTTACTATAATTGTAATTGTAGAATTTACTTAGAATAACATAATATAGTAGAATAATGTCATGATTTTACCGTGTGTAATGCAATAGAGCATATGAAATCTTCGTATATTACATAATATTTGCACAAATTAAATCTTTATATATTTAATATGAAAATTCACCTAATACAAATTTCAAGATCCACACAATGAAGAGACGTGCAGAGAAAATGTTAATGATGAATGAGGTGTGAGATATAAATAAAAGATCAATTCGTTGAAAGTGAATATTACGGTGTTGAGGAGGCTAGATATCTATTGACTTAGACTTAAGATTTTAGCGTTGAATGAAGCCCCCATATCGAAGACTGTTCTCCAGTGTGGCAGTTCTTATGGGAAAGCTCTCTGAGTAGAAATATTAATTTTTAACGTGAGTTTCACTCTGAAGAAGCATCAGGGCGTGTCCCCGATATATAAATATATGAAGTAGTCAAAATCTTTTAAGAAATGGAGCTCTTCTTAAGATTTTCCGTGAAACTAGGAATAAAGTAGCGAAGATTTGCATTTGTAGAAAAGAGTATGAAGCTCTGAAAATTAGATTGATACGCGGTCATTGTGACATAACTATTGCCTTGTCAATAAAGAGGCTGGAATTGGCAAGATTAAGAAATACATTTACAATTGACTCCAATACCTCGCTGGCAATAAAACAATAAGCGTTACTTATGAGCTTGATCCGTAGTGGTTATTTCATGAATCATTTATTTCGTCTAAGTTGAATAAGGTCAACAAATACCAGATCATTCAGCAGATTGTGCAAACATTCTTCCATGATTAACTTTGGTGTAAATTAAATTGTTTTTCATAAGCAAATCATAGCATTTAGATATTGCATTACTGAAACGTATATAATACTATACAGAGCAGTCCAATAATATCTACACCTCTAAATTATTTAATTTCTCAGTAATATATATATATATTCTTTTCACCCCAAGAGGTATTACTGCCACTGTCGGGCAGACGGTTATATAAGCGATTGAAAAATATATTGAAATTGGTTACAGTCTGGGGGTGTCGTAGAATGGGGTGTGGGTGTGTGCCTCTGCGCACGCGTGTGTGTATAAAATGGCGAAGTCCATGATGAAAGAGAAAACTTAGCTGGACAACCATTTCTCAAAATGCATTACTAAGTACTTGCGTAAAGATAGATATACGGCCTTGATCTTTTCAAATATCTCATACTGAAAATACCTCTTTCGCAAGCTAGCTATTATCTGTGACCATAAAACTTAATAAAAACTTCCTAATCATTTTAAAAATAGTAATTTAAAAATTAATTTAAGTTTGCTACTAGATTAATTTCTAGGTACCATAATTACTTAGTTTTTGATCATAATTAAATTAGACCAGTATATATATATATATATATATATATATGTGTGTGTGTGTGTGTGTGTGTGTGTGTGTGTGTGTGCGTGCGTGTGTGTGATAAAACATTGCATAGCACATTTACATTGAGCAAAAAAAAAGTTGAAGATGGTCAAAACGTTTTCATCCGGGACACAATTTCTTCAGAATAAGAATATTTTATGGAGCGAATTATTCTTATAAATAAACCAATGTGAACGAGAACATCAACATATGAACCGTTTCAAGTGTTTGTAATATTTTCCATATTTACTTGACTTATATATATGGCACAAGCTATTATTAAATCCGGTGTTGAAAACTTTGCTTCTTGATAAAAATAATCGTCAACACACACACACACACACACACACACACACACACACACACATATATATATATATATATATATATATATATATTGTTAAATATAAGAGACAATGAATGTCTATTATGTTTCATCATGACCCGTTCTAAACATCGTATTTTGGCTTTCATTTCAGTTGAAAATAAAGACAAAAATTCTCCAACATTTGGATAATTCTTTATTAATTTCGGCTCGCATGAGACATCTTCCGAGAGTTTATTAAGACGGTAACACAATAACATCCACCATCACCGACGATTTTATTTTGTGTTGACATAAAACTCCGCTAGGCAACGGCAATAGTTACCAAAAATAACAAACGCAGTTCGCAAATTTGCAATGTGGTTCTATGACCTCACACCGCATGATAGCGTGAAATGACAACAGAACCATGTATTTAAATGCAATGTAATGTGCCATGGCCAGATTTAAACGTAATTTTATTAATTGTGGATTGTTTGGATTTAAAGTGCATGCCCTTCAATATCTGAAGGATCTTTTTACTGTGTGTATGAGTAAGGATTATTGTATTATTTACTAAAAAAGTCTGATATTACCTACATGTTTATGTTTTTCTGAGAAGTGTTGTTTAATTATACTATTAGAACGGCTCATGATTAAACATAATAGACATTCATTGTCTCTTACATTTAACAGTATATGTTTAGAAAATTATCTGCTGCCTCGATACACTATATATATATATATATATATATATATATATACACGTCTATTGAACAGGTAAAGAGGCTCATCTCTTGTTCCCTTTTTAAGATGTGGTTTCCGGCTTTCTCTTTTCCAATCTTTTTACTCTTACGTAGCCCCCTGCGCATCAGTGGCGTTATCGCATTGCTCGGGGTGATATGATTAATATATATATATATATATATATATATATATATATATATATATATAATGATATCGTCCCAAGAATGGCAGTTTACTGCCACTGGTATGCAGGGGGTTACATAGGAGTAAAGTCATAAGAAAGAGTGACAGGTTATAGGGCTGTCAGGAAGTGGGTAAAGGAAGAATGAGAATACTAATAAGAGTGGAGTGGTTTGTGAAAGGAGCATGAGGAAAAGGTTACAAGTTAGTGAGATAGGAGATAAGTCTTGACTTTACATTTAAATTCCTGGAGATTATAAAATAAATTAAAATAAAAATAAGGAAAAAATATGTCAGTCGAATTTACGGCATTACAAGGCCAGTCTTAAATGATCACGAATAATGTCAAGACATATATAAGCTGGTTAGACATAACTTAAGTTAAAAACTAAAATGTTAGAACTATCGCACTTCCCGCCTGTGGAATTCCCTACCGCATGCTTGCTTCCCCGACTGCTACAACCTCCAGGAGTTTAAATGTAAGGTCAATAGACACCTCCAAACATATTAACTCACACCCACTTTCTCCAACTCTCTCTCTATGTACATCCTAAGTCGTCCATCACCCTCCTTCTGACATTTCCTATACCCAATCCCTCTATGTAACCCCAATTTGTTATAATGTTTTTCTTAAGTTCAAAAGCAAGGATATTTTATTATTTTAAATCTTACAAATAAGCATAAATTTCATCTGTCGTAAATGTCATTGTGGGTGAGGAACGGCCCTTTTAATCTCCAACTCACAATTGGGTTCAAGCCCTATTTATTCACTTCTCAAAATCTTCGCTAAAGAGAAATTTTAAATTTTAGTTTGGGGTTGGAAAGGGTGTATTTATGTGAATAGTATCGTTTTTCCTGCCGAAATTCCAGTATCAACTTGGTAACTATTTTTGTCATTTCGGGGAGAGATGCTGGCTTGGTAGATCACTTGGTTAAACTTACATTTATATCCCATGGAACAAACGTTGATGAACCTGTAATTGCATGAAAGTATTATAGCCGTCTTAATATTTGTTATATATATGTATATAAACTCGAACACCACAGAAGATAGAAAAAAGCCCTAAAGAATCATGACATAATGTCTTCTCGAAAATAAATGTAAAACAAGCTCAATAATCTATCAATGCAAAATAACATCTATAGAAAATCCAACTATAAATAAAGTGTATATCGGATCAACTAAGAACACCTTTAAGCAGCGCTGGTACATGCACCTAACCTCATTTAAAAACAGCTTATACCGAAACCAAACATCCCTTTCTACATACTTTTGGAAGCTAAAGGATTCAAAACAGAAACCCAAAGTAAAATGGAAAATCCTAGAAAAAACTAGAACTTGCAACTCACTTGACGACATCTGCCCTTTATGTCTAAGTGAAAAGCTACACATTCTAGAGTACCCCAACAGTAGCGACCTATTAAACCGTAGAGACGAATTAGCAGTACTATGCAAACATCGCAAATATTTCTCGCTAAAATTTAAATAAACAAATAAGCACCCCACCCACGAACCCCCCAAATGAAAAAATACACATAACCAACCCTATTAATGAAGAGAAAAAAAAGACACATGGCTAGCTTCGAAAAATTAGTGATAATATGAATTTATAAACCATTGTAATAACTATTACAATACTATATATATATATATATATATATATATATATATATATATATATATAAGTGTGTGTGTGTGTGTGTAGTGAGGGCTAATAGAGACAGAGAGGTAGAGTTTGTGTAAATATAAAATTGGACATTGATCTCAAAGCCCAGATGTCACAGTCTCTATTGTGCTAAATGCAATCGTCAGGACATAGACGTGGTGTTTTTGCTCGATAGGTCAGTGATGCATTTTTGGTAGTCTATTGTATTATTCTAACGTTTGTTTTAATAGGCGGTAACGAGTGTGTTTCAAATTATCTTAAGGGCTATTGAATCGATATATATATATATATGTGTGTGTGTGTGTGCGCGCGCGCGTGTGTGTGCGCGTGTGCGTGTGTGTGTGTGTATCATTTGCATCAATAAACTGATAAATTTTAAATGTACTATGTTTCATGAGCAATATTCTTAAAGAAGTCATGAACCCCAATATTCTCCACTAAATAGTGGAGGGTACTGCCAAAACCATTGCGGCCTGGAGACCTATGTTCTAATTCTGAAGGAGAAAAGTACAAAAAAAATTACCCCGGTGTTTAATGGCGGGAAAATCGTTTGGCAACGTTTTGATTGCGTTGGTATATGTGAGGTATTCTTATCGAATTTAAAAACCATAAAAAGAAAGCGATTTTGTTTAAATTTTTATTTTGAAGGCCGCCATAACACTTGTTATATGCAATAAATGAGCTGTAAGGAAATATAGTGCGTTGCTTTTATATAAACAGTTTTATCGGATTACAAAAGAGAAAGTATAAAAGGAATACAAACAATGCTATTGTTTTTTAATATATGGTCTAGAATCATTTTTCAACTTTATTTGCTGTCACTGAAAGAGCATCGGAACATTATTTATCCAGCAAGAAAGGAAAGGAAAATGTGGAAGGGAAGTAGGAAAATATTAAAGGCACAATTAGGAGTATATAGTTTCAGGTTCAGGTTGTTAACTTTTTTCAGTTCAAATATAAATCTTAGGCAACATCTAAGAGACGTTCCGTTTTAACAGTTCAGACTAGCCAAGTGATCCAGAAATATCACATTTGATTAAAATGGTGTCAAGGAGTTCATTTCTTACAAGCATTAACAAAGGAAATGTTAAGAAGTATAACGTGTATATATATATATATATATATATATATATATATATATATATATATATATATATGACAGGGAGCGAGAAATAGAGAGACAGATAAATGAAGGAAGAAAGATAAAAAAGGATATAAAGAAAAAATAGCATGATAATGAGTAAGAGGTTGTAAATTATTGGTAATTATAAACCGCGATCGATCCTTGCTGGGTGACCCATGTTTCAGCACTTAGACATGCGAAGAGAATTTTATTAAAGAGAATAAAAGAAAAGTGAAAAAGTAAAGAAAAAAGAAAACGAAAAATATATTACTGGAAAGAAAAAAAGAAAGACGTAAAAATGAAAAGATAAAGAAGTAAAAGAGAAAGGTAAGTACAATAATGAATGGAAAAAGAAAGACAAAAAATAATGAGTTAAATAAGAAAAAATGAATAAAATACGGGGAAGAATTATGATTATGTTTATATCTCTAAGACAAATGACAAATGTTAATATTTAACGCATGCCGCGGAAACCCTAGTTGCCTCTTCATTTGGCTCTTAAAATAAACTGTTCATCCGTAAAAGACAGAATTTAAAGATCAAGAGACAATGAAACATTCTTTTTCCGTTCATGCTAAAAATGTCGACGTTTATACAGGAAAGCACCCGGTTAGACACACATTCAAAAATTAAAAGAAAAAATGTTCTTCATTTCTTTGTCTCGTATTTCTATTTTCTGAGATATCCAGATCACTTTAATGGACAACGGCCCGGAATGAGAAAACCGAGTTTGAATTACAGTCGGTTTCATTCCATTCAATTACGCGTAAATATCATTGTGTGAGCCTAGATTTTTTCCCCAGCTACGAGTTAAAAAATTAGGAAGTGTATCTGGAAATATTATTGTTACATTCAAAACCCGAAAATGCAATATTTTCTTGCAAAAGGAAAACATATTTTTACATGTTACAATATGTTTGGGCCTCAAAAAATCGCAACAATATGATAGACAGTAAAAAAATAAAACATTCAACTACAAAAATAATTGTTTTTAATTTTTTAATTTTAAGTTAGCGTATTCAGTTTTCCATGCAAATTTTCTTTCCATAGACACCCATACACAAGCCCAAAAATGGAAAGGTAAATAATAATAATAATAATAATAATAATAATAATAATAATAATAATAATAATAATAGTAGTAGTAGTAGTTGTTGTTGTTCTTGTTTGGTCTTAGTCTTTATTTTATTCATTTTTATAAAAATCATTAGTGAAAAATACCATGATGCCATTTCTGATGTTAGATACCTTGTTGGGACCCGATAGGAAATTACTATATAACAGAAATCAAAGGTAATAATAATAATGATAATAATAGTAGTAATAGTAGTAGTAGTGATAATAACAATAATAATGGTGTTAATAATATCAATCATAATAATAAAAATAATAATAATAATCACGAACCATATAGTAAAAAGTTATATTCTTCACTTGGTGCTGAGAAACCTTGCTAAGCCGATGCCAATAGTAAAATAAAATTTTAAATAATACTGCTGTTATTTTAAATGCCATTATCATGAGTCAATTGTCAAATATGAATTTTTAAACCCGGAAGAAAATTTTCTATTTTCCATTATTATTTTGTTGTGACAGTAGAAAGGTATTCCTATGGTCAAAATGCTTATAGATATATTGAAATGGTCTTTCGGCTTCAAACTTATTTCTAATCTGAAAATACTGAGCCACATTCATTGATTTGTTCAAAAATACGTCTTTAAAGTCCAGATACGTTCTCACCCTTGCAGTAGCTCTTTCTCTTTCCAAAACATCACTTATTTCAGCTTGTAAATATAAACGGTTGCCCTTGAAAGAGAACTATAAGAGAAGGGTGGGATGTAAAAGTTGGTGTACACATTTTAACATCAGAGTCTATATTTCGTTCAAGACAAAGATAAAGATCTGAACTGATATACAAAACTGATTTATAGCATGGTATGATGCACTGTTTCATCGCAGATGAAGGCTAAACTTGAATCAACAGAAATGTAGTTCTATACAATGATATTGAGGATACCGTCGACAGATGTATTAAATAAACTAGAAGCAAAAAAGACATACTGGAAATCAGAAACAGAGGGACTAAATTTTGAAGACCCAATAAGAAATGAGGTCTTAGAAATAGTGACACTCACACAACATATTGAAGGCAAAAAAGAGGCAGCGGGACCCCTACCTAATGAGCTTAAGTGAATGGAAAGCAGAACGGGTAATGGGAAGGCTTGTAAAAGGTTGGATATTATTAAAAGCTACAATGGATAGGAAGTTGAGAAGTTTTGAAAAGACGGCACGTAGAAGAATTCAGTATGAGCAGCTACGTGGCTACATCAGATATGATCTGATTTAATCAGTTTATGGTCATTCGTGGTTAATTACATCTAATCACAATCTCTTCCGAATGTAGCCTTTGCTAATGATATATTTATGCGCAGATAATTGAGATGTTCAAAAGTGAAGTATCAAATGTGGTAGTTTTGCAAGATACTTCACAACTTTTTGGGATCGCCTTCATTAAAAAAATAAAATTTCACATGAAATTCTTTAAAATGACTGATAAAAAGTTATCTGTACTCTCACTATGGTCACGATGTTAACTTACGCAAAGTTAAATTCTTAGCACAAAGTTACCTTGCACTCTGCTGCTCATACAGAAAGTTCTAGGTCACATCTGTTGGTTGTAGCAGTGCTTGGACTTGAAGTGTGTAGAGTGTGGCTGTCTCGCCATAAATAGAGTTTATATCAGTTAATATGGTATGCGCAGCATTTATTTCGTCAAGTGCAACATTTCCCAGATCAGAAAACACTATATTCCCCAAATATCTCTACTTGCGAATTTTCCTGTTCCAAAACCAAATCCCACTTGAAAGAAACAAAATGTCAAGGAAATCCAAGAAAATGTAACGAAGCAACTGTTCACTATCCAAAAAATGAGTTCCGGAAATTATACCAAGAATAAAAATAACGCTAGTTAAATAGTGTGGCTTCAGAAAGGGACTACTTCGGTGGAGATTAAATTTTGAATTGATACATGTAATACTGAACCATCTTAAAAAACTCATCATCCGGTCTTTGATAAACAGAACGCGCAGCAGAATCGGGACAAAAATAGGAAACACATACTCGACATCAGGAAGAGAGAGCTAAGTTTTCTGGGACACGAAATGAGGAAGGAAAATTTAGAGAATCCAATAATCACATGACGGATAGAGAGAAATTCCTGGTGGGGCTTGATCAACAGCAAAAGATATGGGAAAATGGAATAAATATAATAAATAAGTCGTGATAAATAATGTGAGATCCCCTTTGATTGCATAACAGATCGTCTCTCAACTAAAGAATATACATTATTATAGCGTTAATTTCTAAGCTAACTCTCACTGTTATGGGTCTACAAATACGTAATTCAGATGAAAGAAGCGCATTTGGACATAATGCTTTAGTTGTTCCCAAAATGTTCAAGAACTTCCATAAATATACAAGACATGAATTTCGTGTTAATCGTAGAATTTCTGTAGAGATGTATGTATTCAAAGTAAAAATGTAGGGCTTGTAGAAATTCAATATGTGTTGACAACAAAGATGATATTTAATGTCATGCCTTTGTTTTCCTCATACAATTTGAGTGTAGTTATTCATTCTCTCCATTTTCATTTTGTAATTATAATTCGAAATTGTATTTATATGTTAAGAATATATATGACAAAGTGAAAAAAGTTTTCCTAAAATTGTTCTTGGTATAAAAAAAATTGCATGTTGTTTTTCCATTTGCATGCTAAATAAACATTGATTAGATTCTGATGTAAAATATAATAGGGAATAGAGAAATATCGTATATTGCATTTTCCCTTTTAACTCACTTATTCTCCTTCTCACCACAATTGTCACAACCTGCATTTCAATATTTATCCAATTGTTGTTTGATATTCTGCGTTTCCATCTATCTTTCTCATTTTGATCATATCTATCTATATATATGCACACACATACACACCAATATATATATATATTTATATATATATATCATCATTCATCATCATTTATCCATCACACCCAGATGGTGCATAGGCAGCAACTTTTTGTTGCTGTTTCTGTAACAAACTGTTTTAGCCTTGTTAGCCCTGCACCCAACTCCCAAACCTGGAGGACTGGTATATATATATATATATTAATGAAATATATATATATATATATATATATATATATATATAGATATATATAGATATATATATATATTAATGAATATATATATATATAGATAGATAGATAGATAGATATATATATATATTAATGAATATATATATATATATATATATTAATGAATATATATATATTAATGAATATATATATATATATATATATAAATATATATATATATTAATGAATATATATATATTAATGAATATATATATATATATATATATATATATATATATATATTAATGAATTAGAGTTCTCTGGGTATTTGCATATGAAACATCATACGCTAAATGTCTGCCTCCTTATACCGAGCGCCCATAGCTCAGATGTAGAATCGGCGTCTAACGCTAATTCGGTCTGAATTCAATCCCAGGTTAAAAACAATCGGATGTCTAACCGTACTGATGAGCTGAGATACATTGAAACAGATCTGTCTGCAGATATATAATTTTAAAACAGAAAAAGGGATTGTTCAAACGAGAGAAATTGGTATGGAAGAAAAAGTGCGAGAAGCCGTAACGTTTTGTTTAATTTGTAGATTTATTGTTGATATTAATATTAATATTACTTGCTTTTTGTATGATTTAATAAATGTCCATAATGGTATTTGTGTCACTACAAGTGTTTCGACTCTAAATCTGACTCTGTTCAGGCAAATAAATTGTAATTTCACATATCGAGATCCGTTTGCTTTTTGATATGCGAAGTCACCCATAATTACATAGGATGTAATAGCTAAAACCAAATCTTGTAATGCGAAATGCGAGATATATAAATAATGTCTTGTAGAAAAATTAACTAGTTTAAAACATTTAAATAATTCTTACTTATAAAACAAGAGAAATGAATTTATAGTCACACGTAGGCACAAAAATAAGGACAAGTTAAAACATGTTGACAAAATTCATTCAAATTATAGATTATACCTTTCTGTTTTTAATTTTATTTTGTTACCTTTAGAAGATAACCTTCGCATTAAGGCGGCAGTATTGTATTCGTTTCCGTTTGTTTGCCTTTCCGTCTGTCTGTGGTCAAGATTTCTCAAATCCCGCGATTTGGATTTGGATGAAACTTTCAGGGAAGATTGGCCCCATGACTAGCAAAAAGTGAATAGATTTAAGGTTTGATCTGGTTCGAGATAAAATTTCTGGGTAATATTCCTTTATTTTTTTTACTTATAATTTTGTGCCAAATACTAGTTACTTATTCACGATTGTATTATTTGTTTTGCGAAAATATCATGAATATTATAAATTTGATATTTATTAACCAAAAAAAAAAACAAAAAAAAACAGTTAATTTTTTTGACGTTATTCTCTTTCAAATAATCTTCAAGTAATCACTTACATGATGTCGGTATTAATTTGTCTTTCTCTTGATAAACATTCTATTGCTTTTATGCGAATGTTTATTTATTAACTCTGATTAGTTTACTGATACATAACTGTATGTACATCTTGTATTATATAATAATAACAATTTCTAACTCTGAGTTAATGGTTATATGTTTGAATGTTAGTCTATAATTTTCGTGTAATGTGAATTTTATATTATATATTGTATGTACACGTTTGTGTACAGGGTTCGTTATTTGTTTCATGAATATTGTTTTTGTATTGTATGTACAACTTATAATTACTCCTTAGACTTATGAGCTACATAAGCAAAAGTTTATTTATTTTATCGAGGTACTTACGTTATGTGAATATATATAATGGAAACCCGTGAAGCAGTAAGGATACTCAAATATATGTTATCTAATTAATATACATCATCAATTAAATAAAACTAGAGAGTTCAATGGATATTATCCAGAGCAAATACATTAAGAAGAAAACTCATCATATAATTAAACGGTAATAATTTCAGAATTTATTTCAGCAATGTAAAAATACAATTGCCTCATTCCAACTGTTGATGAAAAGATAGATATTTATTCATTAACCGTCTGAACGAAGCAATTGTAACTTTTTTTACACTGCTGAAATAAATTTTATATTTAACTTAATTAATTTTTTCTCTCAGTATCTCTCTCTCTCTCCATATATATATATATATATATATATATATATATATATATATATATATATATATGAATATTGTACCATGCATAGTAATATGTGAATTGATATTAATTAAACTTTGTATTTATTTATCTATATATCTATATGCCCGTATTGATTAACATGAGCAGATGTTCCATGATATTGATATTATTTTATTATGATTAGACATATGAGTCTATTCATATTGTAATTTATAGTTCTACCACTGTGGAAATATAAATCAATTTGTGTCAATGTGTATGTGTTAATTTTTTGTGTAAGAGTGTATTTTAGCAAACTTGATCTAAGTAGTTTATATATATATAATTATATGAATGAATGTTATATATATATATATATATATATATATATATATATATATATATATGTATTTATGCATGCATATATGTGGCTGTGGGTGTATAGTTGTTTGAGATTCTATGCTTTTTTATAAATATTTGCATGTGAATATTTTAACTTTAGCATTATAACTTGAAGTAAATGATTTCTGTGTATGACTCTGTTTTTTAAATTTTATTTCACAAATTATTCATTTTTAATTTACGCCTATATTAAATACAAAATTCCCAAAACAGTAATCTTCGCAGAGACTCATCTTTGTTCTATAATCATATATATTTAACAAAAATTAACTAATATAACGGTCAATCTTACTTGAAAATTTTAGATTTTATTGTGCTCCGAGTTGTGCTACAAGTGATTATATATATTTTTTTTATGTAAATTATGTGCTTTCTTTGGTATTCGAACTCAAACACTTACTGAGGAATATGTATGTATTTCAATATCTCTCTCCCTAAATACACGCAAATGGGCAAACGCATGCATACAAACACACACTCATATACACACACACGTGCATATATATATATATATATATATATATATATATATATATATATATATATATATTCTTTGCTCCTCTATGTAAAGGCTGGTTGGTACATATTGAAAGATAGGGGAGAGAAAGAAGAGTCACAGACATCATTCGATTCATGATTAACTCATCGAACTTGACAGTATTTTTAATGAAGGCACTGTATTCGAAGTCGTTCGCCATTGCCAAACGTGATCAAAGTCATCACCTCTCTTCGTCGCTAAGGGTAAGTGATGGCTGCACAGTAAACCCCGCGGTCAATATATCACGATTCGCTCTTGTAATATACGATACGGAAAGCAATAAAGATGCCAAATGATTTGATCGCGCCATAATGGGCATAATAAATGCGTTTCCGTAATGGAAGGTAGCAAATATGATTTAATCGCAGGAAACGTATACTGGCAATTGCGTTGAAGGCGGACGTATTCTTATGGTTCACGTAGATGATATTATTATCACGAATATAGCCCTATAATTCTTCATCTGTTAGAATCAAAACTTTCTACACGTGTACAACTAATACCAGGAACTATTTCACTTCCCGAAAATGAATTGTCGCTCACACCCCAAATTTAAAATAAAATATTTTTTATCATAAATTTCAAATTTCAACATTAGCTCAATTCTCAAATGTCGTGAAGTAATAATAAAAATATGTCCCTTGAAGAGAATGTTGAACTCGAAACAAGGATAGATCATTACATTCGGAGGCTATTTAATTTCACAAAAAGGGTGCTCATTATCATGTTCGGAGACTGAAATAAAACAAAACGAAAAAAAGAAAAAAATAACTTATTTACATGATTTTCATCATCGTTGTTTTGCTATCAAAACGTTTTGGCTGGTGCACTCTCCGTCTTTCATCAGTAACCCACAGGGAATTTCAAAAAGAACTTTATTACAGGGTTTGTGTGTAGCATAATTGTAGTGTAAAATTTTTTACCCGCAGGGCGTTCCAGATTTATGTGAAGTTTTCTTAACATTGGTTTTGTCAACCAGTTTATCTCTTTCACGTAATTAACCGGTAATCACGACATTGCTACGCTGCATTTTTCAGTGTCTAATTACATCTATTAATTAACGCTAAGGATTCCAGCAACCCTAACTTCGTTAGATTATTCCAGCATGATAATAGAACGTGTGTCGGTTGCCTAACTTGTCCATAAAGAAATTAGGTAGTTAAGTGCCATACATGATAAATGCTTGGGCGATCATATCTCGAAAAATACATGACTGACTGGGTACAATATTTTTCTGCGGTAGACTGTTTGTCACCAAAGGCTAGAAAACTCAATCTGTCCTGTTAGCTGACCCATAGCTGAAGAGAGAAGAGTTGGATTAATAACTTTTAGCAAGGTTATTTGTGCGTAAGCAAATTCAATTTTAATTCGAACTCGGCTCACCTATTTCATGTTCCCTGCCGATAACCACTTCACTACAACCAACATCCACGAGGAATAATGTATCGAAAACTTTTCCTTTATATTAGCCCAAGTGAAGGAGACGGTACTATAAAACTTACTGCTAGATAGTTGCATGGATGTTCATTCATCTGTAATTGACTCGAAACTGTGGAGAATTATGAAATCGTTCAATCTCTCTCCATGTATTTTCCGACCCATTGTGGAAGGTATGCCACAAAACGAAAGAATATGAAGGTCGCACTATTAATCGTAATACGAGCGATAAGCATCCGATAGAAGCATTTGCAAGTAATCATCGATGGTGAAAAACGTTTTATTCGACATATTTTTTTGCTTTCCTGGATTAAGTAAATTCTCAATTTTCCACACACAGAGAAACTCTCTCACTCTCTCTTTCTCTCTCTCTCTCTCTCTCTCTCTCTCACACACACACACACATATTTTTTCATCTTTTGTTTTATTTTTGTTGCTACTGTTTATGATATTTTCACCTATCATTCTTTTGTCGTGTATTTCGTTCTCTGAATTTCTGTTATCAATTTTATTTCAAGCCAGAATTTTAATCTAGATTTTAAATTTTCTTCGTTAAATTAGGTCTATATATATATATATATATATATATATATAGAGAGAGAGAGAGAGAGACTGAAATGAAATGTTTGATAATCAATAGTAATATATACATATATATAATTGGCGCGTGGAAGATGTTAGAACGCTCGTTTTCTGACCATGAAGTCATAGTCGATTTTTCAAGAAGGTGACGTTTTGGTGTTATCTATCTGGAAGAGGCGAGCCTAGCATGCAGCATGTTTGGAAAGTGAATGAAAAACATACCATGGTTGAACCAAGTCTTGTGAGTGAAATTGTGTATACAGTTCTTTTCGTGCTAGTGACCGAGAGTTTAAGTGTCCTGGCTTTGTTCACGCTGTTGTTTACGCCAGATAGCTCGCTTTCTCTCAGAAACTCTAAGTTCCGCTTAGAATATTGCAGTATAAACCACAGATGGACTCTGTGGGTGTTGAACAAATACATGTGTACCTGAGGAAGGGGATTAGCTAGCCACTCTAGTAGATGGGTATCATCTCTTATGAGTGGCCAATCATTATATACATGTGTGTGTGTGTGTGTGTGTGTGTGTGTGTGTGTGTGTGTGTGTGTGTGTGTTATTATTGGTGACTGGTGAATAACTCAAAATGAGGAAAAAGTAGGCCAATTGAAAAAAATTCAAATTTTAAGATTAGAATGAAGCATTTCTAAATTTTCTTGCAACTAATTTGTAGTGCCTTGTGTCATTTTGTAGTTGTAAATGTTTAAATGACAGTATTTTTATTTTTATTTCTCTATGTATTTATTTTTTGTTGATATTGTCTCTAATATATTCACCTATGCTCCATCTCTCGCTAAATTTTGCCCTCTCTCCATTATCATTAAATATAAAATTCTCACCCTATCTTATTTAATTTGAAATATGCTTTCTACTGTTGCTTATCAATGTTGAGAAATTAACGCGGCAGTTTCGAACTAACTTTTATCATCCGAATCTTTTAGTTAGTATTAAACTTCAAAACTTATTCTGAATTTCTTTGTATTTCCCTTGCTTTTTCAAAGATTAATAGGGGTAGATAGGCGCCCCTATTGTCCGTCTTGTATTCATTTAATGTCTATTGAACAGGAGCAGATTTTCAAACATTGACTTCTAATAAGTATATGATTTACTGGTTCTCATTTTTCTACCAGCGTCACAATGATCCTTTGTGATTTTACCGGGTTGGTTCTTTGCTTACTGATAATTCCGACTGATCATTAGAAGCCTGAAATCTTTATTAGCGCTTATAGAGGCTGCTCTGATCAACAGTTACATAATATTTGGCTATTTGTAGTGCAAGGTCCTGCATGGGTAAGTGTTCCTGTGTGTATTTCCAGTAGGCAACATAGAAGCCATATGCTATCTTCACAGCCAGGCAATTTCTGATTTGTATTGCCATTGACGAAAGACATTGACAATTGTAGTGTTTTTGTTTTATCTCTCCTTAAAACAAATCTCATGGAATTTACAACAAAATAGAAATACATCTAAACCAGCAAAGAAAAATCAGCTTCCACTCTCAACCTTGCTTTTTCCAATATTCTTATTTTCCGTTTCAACATTTGCGGCGTAGAATTTTTTCTCCTGGGGCGGTCGCCTGTTATATATATATATATATATATATATATATATATATATATATATATATATATTTTTTTTGGAGTTGACTTAAATACTTTCGTTGCTATCAGTGAATTCTTAGTTCCAGGATACCATGTCCTTTACCCCTGAAGATCGCCGACTAAGATTTCATGTGCTTCCATCTTGTAACTAAACTCTGATAGCCATTTTTTAAAAGTCATCACTTTCCTTCTTCTCGAGACTGTAGGATATAGTTGACAGAATAGAAAAAGCACTTTCTCTCCGTTCATCTGCGAAACTCTTTGTCTTCGGTGACATTAACGCTCAGCTTGACACGCTGCTGAAACATTCTGAAGATACAAATGTTGCCAGTATGTAGACAATAAAATTTTCAATAGCTCAATCCTTTATTCAAATTTTGAACTTGCTTATTTGTTTCTTCAGCAAAACAGAGCAACAGGCTTCTCTACCTTATTTATATATTACCGGCTCTTTTCGCTCTTGCCAAGCTTTGCAATACTGCCCTCTCTATATCCATGACCACTCTGTAATAGCTTTTGATATTTCGTTCAAATCATCTATCAAAAAGGAACCCTCTACCCATAAAACCTCTTTCTGTTCCCAGCATGCTGATTGAGACTGACTTCGTGAGTTTTATTTTGACATCATCTAGACTGAGATCTGCAACTTCCCAATAGAAAATTGTACCACTGAGGATTCTTCTTTCATCAAAGCAGGCATAGACGTTTTCTTCCTTTGTTGGAACTACCAGGTGAAGCCTCAATTCTTTCCATGGTTTCTCATCAGCATGATCGGATTCTATAGCAGATAGGAAGCATTATTTTTCGGCTATAACACGGTGTCAGGTCCCAACGTAAAAGGTGCATTTTTTATTGCTTTTAATAAATGTAAGTAGGCTCTGGAAATAGTTAAATCCCTGTTTGACGAAAAAATTAAGCCTCGCATAGCCGTTCAACATCATTGGCTCACTTGATTACTGGCAGCTCTGTAATTGTAATATTATTTTAGCATGTGGATAAAATGTAACCCTGGTTTAGTACGACGGAGCGAAAGAAATTATTATTAGTTGTATTATTCATTCTACAGATTATTTGTTCCAATATGAGTAGAGAGGAAAATAAGATTAATAGATAATAAAATTGTTTATTATTGGTTGCAATATGAACGCAGCTAATGAATTGTGAAAAAATTTATTGCAAAGTTTTAGAATCTTGGAAACTGGCTGGGGAGTGTACATTTTGCAGGTGTAAGCGACAGTTCGAATGGGGACATCATATTGACAGCCATTGTTTGAAAAAGCGGAGGCCTTACAGTTGGCGATTAGCTGAAGCCAAAATATTGTTTCGGAATTGTCACAAACTTTTTATGTGGGCAGGAAGGTTAATATCCTCAAAATTATTGAATTAGCTGACAACAGATTTTAAAATCGGAAAAATAAATGATGTAATCAAAAGGGACGAAGCCGAAAAGAAATGATGTCATTAAGAAATATTTTTACTTCATTGGCTAAACTAAGGGGAAGATGTAGCTCTGCCTCAAAGTGCAAAGGTGAGAGTGATTTGATTGGCTGAAGACTTGATATACATGAACACCCCGTGTCAGTCATGCCTCCCCCAAGAAAATTTGGGATAGGCATAAAAATAGAGACTCAGAGGGGCAAGAAGAGTGTTAGCGCAATTGGAAACAGAGTTGGAGCTGAGTCTTCGGTTGAGTCGAGTTGTAACGACAAAAAGTGAGAAAAGTCTCAACAGGTAGCCACGACCGTAGAGACAGAGATGGTCGCCTCCGATAGAGTTCCTGACTAAAGATGTACAGAGACAGAGATAATTGCCACGCCGTCAGGTGCCAACCGTAGAGACGACGTTTGCCACGCGGAAGGGGCTAGCCGTAAAGACAGAGACGGTCGCCTCCTATAGAGTCCTGGCTGAAGATGTAAAGAAACAAAGAGAGCCAAGTATGAGTTGCTGCGTTTAACTAAGTCAGATAAGACTAATTTACCGCCGCTGCCGTCACACACACACACACACACACACACACACACACACACACACACACACACACACACACACACAGACCACTCTTCCTCAGTTTCCTTAAAGCTTCGGTGACAATCAGTGAAAAAGACATTTTCACTTCGTCACATTGAATTAATGTAGTGTCGAAAACACTACTCTTCCGCTCTGTTAACCACGTCAAAACTGGTGCCGTGTTGATTAGGATAGAGCCTGACTAACCCCGTTACATAATAGGTTATTAAATAAATACAAAGTCTCTTTGTAACTATCTTTTATTGATTTGTGGTGTTATTATTCTCAGCAGATAAGCTGAATTCTTTGCCATGAATTCTCCTCTAAATCTTGACTCGTACGGAATATTTCGACATAACTTACCACTCTTGAAACTAGACTTTGTTAATTGATAAGCATATAATCCTTTCAGACATTTTTGATATCATATCTAGACACGTAGACACGTTGGTATTCCTGATATAGTCATTAAGATGTGTGCTTCCGAAATGACGCCTATTCTTTCTAAATTTTATAATAAATACAATTTCTCAGACATGCAATACGGCTGTCGTTTCTCCAGGTCAACTGCTGATGATCTGTCGATAATTACAGGAAATAATTTATCATGCTTCAGACAAAATTGGTGAAGCCCAAAATGTAACATTGGACATCCCGAAAGCCTTTGACAGAGTATTGCATGCAGGTCTTCTCTACAAGCTGAAAAGTTACCGTGTCGGGAGACTTTTTTTGAACTAATTGAGTCTTTTTTATCAAATCGTGAAATTAAACTTATCCTGAACAGCCAATCATCTAGATCCTTTTGTACGAAATCGGGTGTCCCACATCCTTGGTATTACGCCGTTTTTAATTTTCATTAGAGACCTTCCCGATGACATCAGCTCTCAACTTGGCATCTACGCTGATGACATCCATGACAAAGTCAAAGTAGCAGCTAGTATCTTAAATTCTCTTAAGATCGTCCCTAATTGGGGAAAAGAAGGCTTTTCAATTTGAACACTTCTATAAATGAACTTATTTACATTAATCAACTCAGAGACCGCTCTCTGTCTTCCATCAGCACGGTTGATACTAACCTCCAGGAAAGTGGTTCGTTGGAACTTCTCGGGTTAATGTTCTCAGCTGACATAAATTGGAAAGACAATATTTAATCTAATGTTAAGTCAGCTGCTAAGAAAGTCGGTTCACCTTCGTGCGAGACAAATTTTCTCACTCCAGAATTTGTCTTACATATCTATATATCTACAGTTCGACTATGATTAGAATGTTGCTTCCATATATGGTACACTGCCCCTGCTAACGACCTTTAACTCCTTGATATAATCAAATGAATAGTCAGCAATATTATTGGTCCTGATCTGGCACTTCAGTTTCTCTCACTTATCTTCCGTTGTAAGGTTGAATCTCTGTGCTTCTTTTTATAAATAATCTCATGATTATTTGTTCAGATGAGCTCTTAGCGATGAAACCTAGACATCATGAATTTTACAGAACTATCGTCGTGATCTCATTTATGTTACTATGGTTTCGGGGTTTTTATATCCAAACATGTTCATACTAGTTTTTGAGGTAGTTGTTAATATTTGCGTGTTTTGATATGGGATAAGTTGTTTACGATATTGGATGCTATGGAGTTGGTAAATAGTATAATGTATCTGTTATTGTTTAATTTGTTACTTTTGATAATGTTTTAACAACTTCCTCGAAAACTGTTATACACATGGTTGGATCTAAAAAATACCCCGAAAAAATAACGAACAAGTATGTAGAAAATAAATTGGCAAAATTGTTCCTCAATGTACATCGGAGCAACAAATAAAAACCTAAGTAGAACCTCTATATGAACAGAGAAGAAACATCATAAATAACAGTTTAACGAATGAATTAGTTATTCACAAAAATAACTTCGACCACAATTTCGACTTAAAAAATGACACAATAATAAAAAGAGAAAACAATTTATTCAGTAGGAAAATTCTCGAGAGCGCAGCCGTATAATACTATGAAAATATTAATTTACGCCCGGTTTTTTTTTCTATTCTCACATTTTCTTACAGAAACAAAACTCTATCAAACCACAATACACAATAAATAATCGAACGAAAACAGCTAAAATCGCATCATTTTAAAATCTTATGGTATTACACTGCATATAAAATAATTATCAATTATGATACATGACGTTTTTTAAAACCATAAAAATTTCTATTAATCTTATGAGTAATGTGTGAGCGTTTTATCTAGTTACCAAGATGTTTAACAGATATGTTATTTAAAATAAAATTAATTTCCTCTTTTTGCCTGGATAAATTCCATCACAAGATGAAACGCGTAGGCGAGTAAAATATAATTATCCTCGTGTCCTCTTTATTTAACCATATATATATATATATATATATATATATATATATATAGTAGTCATATGGCTAAAAAAATTGTAATACGTATTTGAGCTTATTACCTCATATTTTTCTCTTCACCAGTAAAATTATTAACAACTAACTTAAACTTAGATGTGCTAGAAAATCTCCATCTACAGCCAAAGCGTACTTTTACCAATTTTTTGCGCCAACTAAATATATATATATACATATATATATATATATATATATATATATATATATATATAGTGTACCAACTAAATATATATATATATATTTATGTGGAATTTTTATTTGGTACCCTATATATAGCAAATTAAATAAATTGCAAACACTATATCTGCATATTTTAAATAAAATTATATCATACTCACGGATAATCTTTCACTTAAAACAATTTAAAGATGTAAGAAATGAGCTGTAATTATGACAGATGATATCATTATTCATTTCTCGGTGTTCCCAAGTAATTTTAATCTCGTTCTGAGATCATCTTCAGGGGTGTGAGTTGTGGTAAGAAAAAATAACTGGAAAACTGTGATGCTAAAAATTACTGTTCATTTTTTTTTGCTTCAGATGTAAAAGTTGACAAATTGCTTAGCGTTCATTAGAACATGAAAATTATCCAAAATGAAATATTTTATGTCGTAATGTTATGGTCATGCAGGTGTTAAAGCATGAAAAAACTGTTTTTTATAAACATTTTAGAACATTACTACAGTATTCATAGCTGATTCATTTAATTGACGGCTTATGTTTTTTAAATAAATATTGCATCGAGAATCTGTAGTGTGCTTCTGTTGTTTTCTTGTTGTAGGATAGTTTGTTGTCAGTTAATTTTTTTATTGTGAATGTAGACAGGAATATTGTTGTAGCTGTCTAGAAATAGACGAAAGGTCAGACATGCCTAATGACATATGTTTTTTGACGGAGATAAATTCTTCCAAAAGATATTTGAATTGATATATAATGTTGGTTTACCGTAATACATCAGTTGGTCGGGAGAAATTATTACGGGGAATTAAATAGTAATAATTTTTTATACTATATTATTAGTTTTTTATACTATATTATTAATTTTAATATTTTATTACTATTAACGGGAAATATGTTAGGACGACAGGTATGTTTTATGATTTTTAACCTGTTTGTAGTTATCGAGCATCTAGTTGCGATAAAAGTGTTTTTGTATGTTTTGGGTCTTTGGGGGAAGTACCATATGCTGTTTTATATCTGTTGAGATTTTTGAAAACATCGTCTTATATGTTCATTTACAACGTGATTTGGGAAGTCATTATTAATAAGAATTTGCTTAATAATTTTTAATTCAGAGGAAGATATCTTTTTAGTGGAGGAGTGATTTGTGCTCGGTTAATTAAATTGTGTATAAGTGCTTTTTCATAGTAGTTAAGCCATTCGCTGTTATATTTGAGAGAGCAAAAGATTTTGTTGGTTGGTTTCTTATATGGGGAGGTAATAAATGTGTTATATAACACAATCCCTTTCCTTGTCATTTTATTAAAATGACAAGGAAAGGAATTGTGTTATCTTTGTTAAGTTCATATGTGAACTTGGGGATAGAGTTTTTTTTAAATTTTTTTAGTTTTATTAATTCTCCTATATTTTTAACTAATATAAGACTATCATCAATATATGGCACGTAGATTGCGGGATTTTTTAGTGGTGCTAAATATATTATTTTCTAGGTTGCCCACAGATATATGATCGCCGAAATAATATATACCTGCAACGGGATGATGATTCACTGTTCTAAGTTCTGGGTCCAACCTTCAGCAACATCTTCATCATTCAATTATAAAATGCGTAAGATTATCCGTGAGAATGAACGGATTTTATTAAAAATAAACAAACACAAAAACTGCAATTTATTTAATCTGATATGTTTAAAAGAGTTGCTGCCTAAATAAACACACACACCACAAAAGCACCCCCCCCCACACATATATATATATATATATATATATATATATATAGAGAGAGAGAGAGAGAGAGAGGGAGAGAGGTGGGAGAATGAAAAAGAGAGATTAGAAAGAAATGCTGAATGAAAGACATGATTTGAATTCCTTTGTTTTTCTTTCACTTCGATTTTTGAAGTTAGTTAAATGGTTAATGTTGATGTTTCATATTACTTATGGAAAGAAAGAATAAACCAATACATACCCTATTTTAAAGACAATAACATGGAATATACACTTTAATCTTTATGTGTATTTATCAATATACGACTTTCATTAGTAATGATGAGCATCTGTTTAGCTCTCTCTTTCTCCGTTTGCATGGGTCAGCAAATAACTACTCTTTTGTGAGTCCAATAAAATATTCGGTTAATTTGATGTCTAATAAACTTGCAAGAATGTTTTCCATTGTTGAAATTTTAGATAACCAAGGCATTATTTTTCGAAGTATGATGTAAATACCTTACTGTGCAAACTGAAAAAAGATTCAGTAAATATAAGCTTAAACGACATCGCAGTACAGACTCCTTTAATGACGCCATGCTATTTAGTCAACTTAGTGAAGTAAATAAATACATGTTAGAATAATTTTAGAATTTTTGTCAAACATATCAAATGTACTGGCACATCGCCTTGTATCATCTTCCTCTCTCTCTCACCCTCTCTCTCTTTCTCTCTTTCTCTCTCTCTCTCTCTCTCACCAATGATAGGTCATAAATATAGCGAAAGTGATTTAGAGTTGTCCATGAAGTAAATATCACATCACTCAATAACTCACTGGCCTGACATATAAATGGGGATACGAATAAAAAATGCATATGATTTTTATGAAGTATTTACCTTCAACTGGCACATGAGGAAATTTGGGCACAATCAGATTATTAGTTTAAAATGACAGTTATTTAAGTCAAGCTACTGTTGCAAAATTTCAAAACAATGAAAAAGTCTGAATTTCGTGTGTTGATAAACATTGCTTTCTGATGGGAAAATACTGTTCAAGCAAAGCAATTGCGTTATAAGTATAATTGGAATTGTGCTTCGTCGGAAACAACGGTTAATAGGTGGTATGCTGACTTTAAACAGAAGTTTTGCTAAATGCTCAGTTCGTCCAAATCGGCAGTTATCCCTGAAAACATACAAAAATCCACAAACTCGTTTTGGCCGATCTTAAATTAAAGTTGCGTGAGAAATCAGAGGAGATGATCCTATCAGAAGGTAGTATATTCACCATTTTGCAAGAACATTTGTCAATGAGAAAGCTGTGTTCAAAGTAGGTGCAGCGTTTGCTCGCAGTCGTTCAAAATTAACAATATGTTGAGGATTCGGAGCGTTGTTTGCAACTGTTCCAACGCAAGAATATGAAGTTGTTCCTTTAATATGTGACAATGGATGAAAAATGGATCCATCATTTTACTCCGCAGTCAAATCGGCAATCAGCTGAGTGGAGAGCGGCAGGTGAAAGCCGTCCAGAGCGACCAAAGACGCAAACATCAGCAGGCAAGTCTCTAGCCTCCGTATTATGGAATGAAAGCTGAAAGCAATGGCAAATACTACGGGATAATCTTCTGTCCAGTCAGTCACGTGTGTATCACGTATGACACTTAATTGATTATGGGATGCGCAAGATGTTTTGTTCATTGACTACCTTGAGAAAAGAAGAACTATCAATAATGAATATTATATAGTATGATTGATGCGATTGAAGGAAGAAATCACCAAAAACTCCTACAAATGAATAGGAAAAAAGTGTCTCATGTCGATAGAAAAGATGGTAAAACTACATGAATTACACTTCGAATTGCTTCCGCATTCACCCTCTTTCCAGATCCGTCCATCAGTCACTACTGGCTGTTTGTAGATCTGAAAAGAATGCCCCAGGGAAAGAGATTTGAAGAAGTAATATCTGGAACTAAAGCGTATTTTGAGGCCAAAGACAAATTGTTTTACAAAAAAGGCATTGAATTATCAGAGAAGCACTGGAATCAGTGTATCACCCTAAAAAGAAGACCATGTTGATGAATAAAGTCGAATTTTGACTAAAAAGTTTTGTTAGTTAGGCTCGAGATTTATTTTCTGATGTGTTACGATTCAAATATAATTTTAAAATATTACTATATTTATTGATTTGAAAAATTTGAGATAAAATCTGATTTCGATATTACATAATATTTGTTGCCCGCTCATTTCCGTGTATGTCTGCATTCAGGGGTTGATAAGCAGTCTGTGTTGCAGATGACTGCTCAGGCAAATATGCTCAAAATCGAATAATTCAACTGCAATTATTCTGATCAGACTTTAGAGTTTCTGGGTGAGGGTAGGTCATCTGGCATGATCAACAGTTCAATCAAGGCGAATATAATCAAAGCATCGTCCTCGGGGACTTTTGACAAGGCGCTAGTATCTCTGCTTTGTCTAGCCAATTTATCTTACTTTGGTTAACCATTACATGATTTAGAGGGAATTTTCAATGGTAATATCAAGAATTTTTATTCTTGATATATTGACTTGATAATCATTGACATTGGCGATCATGTCACTTTCTAGACATGACTGACTCGGTAGAAGATTTTCCTGCAGTAAATTGCGATTACTTTTTTGTGGTACACTGGTTGCTATCCAAGGCTTTAATACCAATATATCCTGCTAGTCTGCTCATAGCTAGAGGGAGAATTGACGGATTAATAACTTTTTCAAGAGTATTTGCATGTGAGTGAATGCAACAAACCCAACTGGAACTGGAACTTGGCTCAACGATTTCTTCTTCAAAGGTGATTTTCACTACACCACAACGCAAATCGACCATTCGAATAAAAATGGTGTGATTCGAAGCCAGATCTCATGGTTTGAAAGTGAACATTATATATATATATTGCGAAATTATGATTATATACATATGCGTGTGTGTGTGTATAAGATTAATAATAAAATATAATGATATTTATATAATAATAATGGTAATACATACATACACACACATACATACAAACACACACATACACACACACACACACACACACACATATATATATATATATATATATATATATATATATATATAAAACATTTTGTCATTTTAAGTGAGCAGGTTCATGCCATCTTCGAAGTTTCATGAGGACACAATTATGATGATTTCCTCCATCAGTGCTGGCATTCTTGCTGTTGGATCCCTTTTTTTTTAAGGAACTCGATGTGATTTCATATTCTGGGCGATTAATCTTGTTTGCGATTGGTTGATTTTCTTTTTCTTTATATCTTTTTCATATATATTATCAGGAGTTTGATATTTTTAATGCTTTATTAATGCTTTCTTAATGTACGCGTGTGTTGGGGTCCATTTAATTGTTTCCTATTAGATAGGTGCTCGCTTAATGGCTTGTTTTTATTAGTTTGTTCTTGTAATTTAGGTTGATCTCTTTTTGTTATATTATATTTTTTATTGGCTTGGTCTTTTTTCTTACCTTGTTGGAATAATTAATCGCTTGCGTGCTTCCCTTTAAGGAATGTTTTGGCGTTGGTGTTTTTGTATGTATTTGTGTTTTCGGGCATTATATTACTTTTGTTTTGTATAGGGGTTATTATTTTGTTTTCTGTTTTTGTCGTAATTCAGTGTTTATATATTTATGTTTTTAATTCTATGTTTTTTTTGTTATTTGTGTACCAAAGTAAATATTTGTTCGCATGTCTACATTTGCCATTATCTCGTTTCTTTTATTTTATATTTTATTAGGTTTTTAAAGCTGATTATTGCTAGCTTCTCTTCTGGGCATAATTTACACTTGTTTGTTTTGCTACTGTGGGGTGATGCTCTTTTTACTATTTCTCGTTTAATTTTCTGTGTAATGTTATTTTCTTACTCGTTCCATATTTATTTTGATAGTGTTGTGTTATTTTTGCATTTTTTGTGTTGAGAGATGTGTCTGATTACTGAATCTATGTTTGCATAATGTTTCTCTTGCTGCTATGTAAAAATGTTTTGTTAATATTTGTCACGGTATTTGTGAATATTATGTGTTGGTTAGACATTTATTATTAAGTGGACAGTTGTCTTTCTTTCGGTAGTTACATTTGTTCAAATTATGCTGTTATAGGTTTTATTGAGTATTTCTTTTTATTTTGATTATTATTTTCTATAGGTTTATCATGAAGCTGTAACTGATTTTGACTGTGGTTTTTTGATGAACTTCGATAGCTTGTTGTGTTGGAGAAGTGTTTTTTTTTCTATTACTACGAACATTTTCTTTCTTATTTTTGTTTTTATATATTTGTAGGGTGCAACCATGAAGTAACAAATACGCACCAACATGGAGCAAATTCAACTTAATCATTCCTAAAAAAAAACATACCCACAGCAAACATTCACAACTTCATAAAAAGCATAAGATGGAAAGTATTTTACTTTCTCAACAAATGCAAAACCACCATAAGAACAATAACCTCATATTTCCATCAGCAATTTGCGATCACAACAAAGCAAACGAATTTTTCTAGATTTATCAGCTTGTATTTATAGCTCTATTGAGTTGTTTAACAATTTTGCTGAATTCTAGTTGAGTTTGTCGCTTGTTTTTTCCTTGTTTCTAGTCTGTATATAATGTTCATTATGTCGTTTTCACACACGATAATTTCGCACTGTTGTGGTCGGCATTTTGATGATGTCTGTATTATTAAAAAAACATGTTTGAATAACAAGCATAATGGCAGTACCTTGTCTATCGTCGTTAATCAAATTGTATAAAACATGGATTGCTGGCATTATACATAATATATATATATACGAGGTTTCAAGAATTTTCTAGATATATTTAAGTAGAACTTTTGGTTATCTATATAAAATAGAGAGCGTGTAGTTTTATGAGAGAAAGAAAGCGAGCGAAAGACAGAGTTTGCAAACGATAAAGGAAAGAAAAAATATTGTCTATATCCGCATCTACTGAAAAAACACATACCGTTCTGCCTCGGTCAAAATCCAAATGCGCGTTGAATTTTCGTATATATATATATATATATATATATATATATAGAGAGAGAGAGAGAGAGAGAGAGATAGATAGATAGATAGATAGATAGATAGATAGATAGATAGATAGATAAAAAGGTAAATATAATATGTATACTTATTAATATATTTATGCCTTTTTGCTCTACATATATATATAAATATATATATACATATATATATATTAAAAAAGGATTAATTCAAAGATGTTGAATAGCCATTTCGATATGAAGATCCCCACGGGGGACGACACATCACCTCAGCAACAGAAAAAACCTTTCAGAAACTGGAATTTACCTTCCTGCTTTTTTCCCTTGGATTGAAGTATCTGAATTAAAATATACATATATATATATATGTTCCTTTTTTATTTGTTTATACATATATGTAAAGATAATAGATGACTATTATATATATATATATATATATATATATATATGGATAAAGATAAAATGGGCATATATCTATATAAATGTACCAGCAAATAACACACATGTACAATATGTATATATATTATCTAACAACAATCCAGTACTGTGTTGTACACAACACACGCATTAGGTGAGGTATATTCTTAATTAATGGTCTGATATAAACGAGGCAAAATGAAAAATGCTAAGAAAAAAAGTGATTCGATGGAGACTTCTTAAGGGATTTTTTGCTTTCAAATTAGCTTTATTTTAACTCATCTATTAATATTATTTTGTCGACATTTTTGTATTTCTTTTTTTCATCCTTTCGCTACCAATTTGGGACTATTTTGTGCCAAACAGGAAATTATAGAGTGCTAAATATTCTACATTGTCTGAAACAAATGTAACTATTTGTTCATTTTAATTTTTTACAAACCTTCTCTTGATTGTTGTTCTTTCTTTCTGTTATGATTTTCTACCCCTCCCATACACACTTTCTAACTGGCACATATTTTTCTACTTTTCCTTTCTTTTTCTTTTTGCTGGATTCTTCGTTGTCTTACTTTTTGTTGAGAGATTTCACTTTATAATTTCCAATTTCAATGCACTATGTCCTCTTTGTAAATTTTTCATTCATTTCTCCTTTCTTTCTTGCTTGCTTTCTATCTTTTATTAGTCACCAGGTCTTAGGCCCCAGTTAAATTTCTTTTAAAAGACCGCTTGAACAATAGACATTAACTACTGTAGGAAATCGAATATATATATATATATATATATATATATATATATATATATATATATATATATATATATATAGCAATAATAAACCCAGGAAAAAAAAAAGATTTGTTAAATAATCCCTATGGATCCTTGTAATTTTAGGTCAAATATTAAAACTAATCTAACAGAAAGCTCATGTCAATTTAATCTACAAAGCAGATAGTTATTTATTTGACATGTAAATTCAATATCTTACATTTGCGGAATTGCCATTTTTACAGTTTATATGAACCCGCGCTATCAACCGAAGTTGAGTGTAAAATCGACACAATAACACGGAGCTGATCCCTCGCCCAGAAAGGAATGTCATGAGCAACAGGTATTACTGGGACATTATCCTGAATCTGTTAGCATCAAGCAAAAACTACTTTAAGGACGTCAGATCGTTGAACACCTGTGGACAGCAAAAAAATGTTAAGCAGGAGATGAGCAGATTGAATCTAAACAGTCAAAAATATGTGAAACTACGTGGTCAAACAACGAAAATTTCGTCAGGAGCAGTCACAGGATCAAATACGCAGGCGGTAAAGATAATGAAAAATGAGTCGGCTTGACAATGGGCTGGTAGAGAATTTAATTTTGGGATACTCCCAGTTACTCGAAAGAGTTTTGACAGTCAGACTGAAAAGAAAGTCCTTCAACATAGTCGTTATTGCGGTTATGGCAGTGTATGCACCAAAGACGAAATTAACAGTATAGCAAATATAGTCTTTCTACTCTACAATGGAAAATGCCAAGACTCAGTGTAAAATACAAAAAAATAGAATGATCATGATAGAACTAAATGCCAAATTAGGCAAGGAAAGGGAAACTATAACAGATTGCAAACTTCAGACTAGGAAACCACAATGATCCTAGAAGCAAAATATATATATAGTGTTGAGCAAATGATCTGCGAATAACCAAAAACTGGTTTAAAGAACATCTTAGTTGATTATGAACATGGAGAAGCACAGGATTTGACACGAAAAAGTAAATCAACTATAAACAGGACATTCGGAAATGCAGTTATTCATTGTAATACTTATCCAAATGCCGACTCTAGGTTATATGTAAATTAAGGATAGAACTTCGGAGATTGAAGGTGCCTAGGGCAGCACCCAGACTGCAAAACAACAGACGCGTGAAAGATCTAAACCTGCAGTAAAATTGACAGGTTAAATATATATATATATATATATATATATATATATATATATACTAAAGTCAAGTTGGAAACAGAAACTCAAAATTGAACACAAAAACGTGTTAGTTATATCATCAAACAACATCGAATCAGAAGAAAACAGTCAGTCAGTTAAGTGCCATGAGTGATAAACGCTCGAACGATCATGTCTCTGAATATGTTCCTGCAGTTGGTTGCCATTATTTTCTGCAGCAAACTGTCTGCAAACCAAAGTTAGAGAACCCAATCTGCCCTGCCATTTAACCCATAGCAGGAGAGAGAAGGTAGGGATTATTATTTTTCCTAAGAATATTTGCAACTGGAACTAGAACTCGGCTCTCCGATTTCTCGTTTCAAGCCTATATCCACTGCACCACAAGACACATCTTTGAAACAACCGTAGAACAAATTGTGAGTGGATCACATATGAGATTTTTGACATGATAAAAAAGGACATAAATCAATGCCAATAAATGGAACGGAAGGAAACTACAAAGGATATAAGGAGCAAATGCATACAAACTAAAGAAGAATGGATCAACAAGAAATGAGCAGAAAAAGAAGGACTGAACACGACTAATAACGGAGATATGCATAAAAAATAATGGAACTAACAGGACAACAGAGACATCCTTTTCAAAAGGATGTATAAAGTACAAGGACGAAACGATCATATTAAAGAAAGAAGAAATACTCAAACGGTGGAAAGAATATAGGAAATCTCTTCCATGAAAAGGGAGAGCAACCGACAAAACACGTAAATAGCGACGAACCGGAAATTTTAAAATCAAAATTTTATTATTTGCTTGAAGTAATTTATCATTTATTATTATTTATTATTCTTTGAAGTGTTTTTTTTTATTTGTAAGTAACATATTAAAAATTTGTTTCATGTGCGTTTTGAGATGGGTTAAGATGGTTTATTTAGTTTGTTTTCGTCTGGGAAGCTAGTTTTTTCTCCAAACAAAGTCTGCAGGTTTTGGATTGCTTGTTGCAACATGATGTTCTTTAACGTATGTTCGATGATATTTTTGGCGTGATTTCGGTTTTGTTTTTAATTTTTCAGGTACACTTAAAAATCATCGTCATGTTTGCGTATTTACCATTTTGTGTGCGTAGTTTCGTTGTTTCTAGGATCCTTGTGTTACATTAATGTATATTTTTCCTCATTATTTGCTGATTTTACCGTTTCTTGGTATATTACTTTGTTTTGTAAACAATTAGCCTTAAACGGACTATCATTTCTTATTCTGCGGTTACACGTGTGTTAATTTGTTCGGATTGATTGTTCATAGTTTTTCTGTTGTGCTTTTTTAATATTAATGCCATGTTATTGGTGCAGCTGTAGAAATTTTTCACCGTGTTTTTGTTGAATATTTTGTGATGTGTGCCTGATTCCGGTAAGTGTCTATGTAAGAGTTTGAAGAATATTTTTGCTACGTTTGTTTTTAAGTTTTGACGATTATAGTAGGTTGAACCATATGACATTTTTTCCTGCTTGCAGTTTTTGAGCTGTCTGATAATTTTGTGAGTGTTGCCGGAAATTCACTATCCTTTAGGGCTGTTTCGTAGTCTTTCTTAGATTCGTTAAATATGGTATGGTTGGAAGAGTTGTCGGAAAAATTGTGTTCAATTAATTTTGGTATCGGACTGATTTTAGATGGCGAGTGATTGGAAGAAGTGTATATAGAGTGGTTTATCATTGGGTTTCCTATATGGTTTTTACCTACCTTTTCTTAAGTTGAAGGTAACATTTTTATGTTTATATCAAATCCGTTATTTTTTAAAATCTTTTTGATAGCTTTTCTAGTTTTGTCACTGTGTTGTTTGTTATAGTTTCATAAGATTATGAGACTGTCCCTTCTTTAGTGACCTATAACATTTCTATCTGTTATTTTCTTTGGTTCGTGTAGTAAATATATGCTTATGACACTACAGGTTCCTGCACCGTCAAAGCTTCCCATTATAGTGTCAAAGATCACTTCGTTCTTTAGCTATGCGTACTCATTGTCGAATGTTTGTGATTTACAGGTGTATTTAATGATATCGATTTCGTTAGTGTTTATGTTTATTTCTTCCTGAGCCTTATCTAGCATGGGTTCTGTTGTAGTCGGGCAGAATTCTCTTATATCTTATTGTACCAACTGTCATCTAATATACTGTTAAACAAGTTTGTAGCTACTTTTTGTGTTTTTCTCCAGTGGCTTAGAATTATCTTCAGTTCAGTTCAGTTCAGAATTAATACTTACTTGATTATTTCTGGTAAAATAAATAAGTAAATAAATTAAATAAATAAACAATCCTAGAAATAAATTAATTAAACATCGAAAAACGAAAATAATATATAAATATATATATAAAAACAAGTAAAATAAATTCATTCAAATTAATAAATAAACAAACTATCCTTCCAAAATTACCGTTAGAATAATTACCCACAATACCCCACTGACTCATATATATCAATAAGTCAGTTAAGTACCATACGTGATACACTCTTTGGGCAATCATGTCTTGAAAGAGACTTGACTGACTGGGCAGAATATTATCCCACAGTAGGTTGCTATTGCTTTCTGCGGTAGATTGGCTGCCATCCAAGTCTATAGAACCCAATCAGTCCTATTATTTAACCCATAACTGGAGGGAAGAGACGGATTAATAACTTTCCTAATGGTATTTTAAAGCCAACACATGTGGTCTTTGATTGCGCCTAGCATGAAAGAGTCTGTCTCCTGTGAGAGTTGACTTTAATGTTCATTTTTATATTTATATACGCTCAATCGCTGATATTGAGCATGTTGTTCTATAAATAAAGCAAACACTATAGATATATGCAAAGTGTTTTTCATTTTAACTGAGAAGGTTCATGCCGAATTCGAAGTTTTAAGAAGTTTATAGTGAAAACATCATAACGTTGTGAGTATTCGATATCGATCACCTTACGATAAAAGGAACCTGCTTGCCAAAATACATTTTATCGGTAAAATCGCTGTAAACACTATCATTAATCAACAATATATATATATATATATATATATATAGTTTTGTTTGTGTGTTTGCGAGGGAGTGTGTGATTGTGTAAGATATCAATACAGTTTCATGTATTCAATAATTATTAATAATTAAGAGCTGAGTATCTCAGATAAAGTGCCTGTATATAAAAAAATCACTACGTTACTTAAAAATCGAAAATTAAAAGCTAACACTGTGTAAAAAAAACCACCCTGATGACTGCAAATATATACACTCAATACAATATAAACTAGTTTTGTTAAAATCAGTATCTTAAATTAAAAAGTATTTAAAAAATCACTTAGTAAAATAAATAATAATAATGAAACAAATTGAGTAAATAATACAAGAAATACCAAATCACAAATTCACTCAGACACCAAAGTAAATGCAATAATAATAAGCATCAAATCATTAAGTATTTAATAATAACGAGTTAAAAATTTAAAAAAATTAAAAAAACATTATGAAATAGCTAAAATCAACAGCATTCGGATTCACAAACATTCCTACTCTGTAACTTATGGAATAATTTGAAACATAACTGATACTACCCACAAGGCAACATCATAAATAGTCGAGTCAAATCACAACACATCGCCTGGTGATTACGTTAAGACACGAGACCAATTTTTGCCCCATGGTGTTCGCTTTAATTTGCATCGTGCGATAGATAAATCGTCAACATAATAAATCCTTACTTTTGCGCACGCGCAATGTTTCTACTTGATTTTGTCGACTGGACTGTTTGGTAAGCTCCGTTGGGCACAGTTTATGAGAAAAAGTGCACTATAATGCAATTTACACTGCCAGAAATTTGGAAAATGCATGCTGTACTGCTTGGCATTCGCACCAGAAGCTCCAATACTCCTATTTCAGAGTGTATGTATGTCTATCTGGGGAAATTGCAGTGGATTATGAAAAAACTTGGAGGCATCTAATGTTTATTACGAATATGCAGGAATGCGGAATCAAAATCTGGTCATTCTGATAAGAAAAAAGTACCAAATCTGTTAGTGAGATTTTCAGATTAAACACGGAGTTTTATATAAACTTCATTGAAAGGGTAATGCTGCCCTGGTTCAAGAGTGTAGCTGTTGGGATATACTATGTTTGGCAACAGGATTTTCATTATTTAACATAAGCAGGAGAACTCAGTCATTGTATGTCAAACAATTTCTACGATTTCATCACCCGTAATTCTGGCCTTGAAGCTTCCCAGACTGCAACCTTTTCATTATTATGTGTTGGGTGCAGTTTACCAACAAAACATTTTTAACGCCAAAGTTGAACTCATGCCAGAAATTATGACCTCATTCACCAGCTTTAACATGGTGACCATTCAAAAATGATGCAGAAGATTCCGAAATTATCTGGAGGTCGTGGTGGAAGACAGTGGCGATTTTATTGAATAAATTCACTCTTTCGTATTTCAAGATATGTTGATGTAATTTCAGTAAATATTTCTAGTAAAATGAGATGACAGTGTTATTTCAATTTTAGTGTAATTCAATCGACAATTTATCCAGCATAACTCTCTCTCTCTCTCTCTCTCTCTCTCTCTCTCTTCCTCTCATATATATATATATATATATACACAAAGTGTTTGTCTCATTAATAGAGCAGATACATGGCGACTTGGAAGATTCGTGAGGGCACCGTTATGTTGTTCGCAGGCGTCAGAGCTGTTTGCCGTTATACGTGTTTCTTCAATTGGGATAAATCCTTTTGTTTCTTGAACTCCTTTTTATTGATTTGAACTTTTTCTTAAAGTGTTCCTCTGTTTTGCCTCCTGACGGTGTATTTTTTCTGAATCATGGTTGGTGTTATTGTATTTGTGTTTGTAGAATTTACGTGTGTTTGTTTTTATGTTTATTTATTTATTTTTAGTTTTTGTTTTATTTTTCGTTTTTGATGTGGCTGGGTGTATGTACGTACTTTTATTTTTCGTATTTTTATTATTTGTATATTTTGTTTTTGTTTATTATTTTATGTTTATTATTATTGTTTCATATTTGTCATTATATTTTTAGTTTTTAGTTTTCAGTTTTGTCAGTTTTTATTTCTTTTGCTATTTTATCTATATTATTTGTATGCTTATTTTTTGTTTGATTTTTTTTTTGTTAATTATTTTTGGTTTTGTAACAAAGTAGTTATTTATTCGTATGTCTGCATTTTACGATTATCTTGTTTAATATTTTACGTTGTTTTTTAAAGCTGATTATTGTTAGTTTCTCTTCTAGGTATAATTTATAATTTTTGATATTACTACAGTGTGGTGGTGCAGTTTTTACAATTTTTCATTTGATTTTGGTGGTAATGTTGTTTTCTTTCTGGTTCCATATATATTTTGATAACGCTGTGTTGTTTTGTATTTTCTTGAGTTGAATTATGATTTGTGGTTATTAAATCTTTCTAAAACCAAATAGTTCTGACGAGTGAAAGCATCATACCGGTGTCGCCACGAAGCATCGAAGGCGAAATTAATTTTCTCCTTTAAAGAGACAAATTATTTGTAGCTATCAATGCGCTATCTAGAAACAGAAATCGAGCACATTACGATGAAAAACCTGTTTGCCAAAATACATTTTATCAGTAATAACACTAAAAATCAACAACATTGCGCTAATCACTCACAATTAATTAGACCCCATATATATATATATATATATATATATAGAGAGAGAGAGAGAGAGAGAGAGATTTCATTTGTAAACGAGTTATTACGCAAACAAGGTTTCTAGCTTTTCGGTGTCTTCAGGTGATTTTTATAAAGTGAATTTATTGTTTTTTAAACGCTCACCTGAATTTTATGAACGCGAAATTTTAAAATTTGCTGAAGTTAGAACATTTTATTTAAACATTTAAATATGTTAAAATTTTCATTATTAGGTTTACAATAAAAAATAGTTTACACCAACACAAGAGCAGTTGTGTGTCGGTACTATCTTAGTGGACTCCCAACACGTTAGTTTGTACTACGTCATATATATATATATATATGTGTGTGTGTGTGTGTGTGTGTGTGTGTATGTGTGTGTGTGTGTGTGTGTGTGTATACACACATATATACATACATACATAAATATACATATATATATATATGTGTGTGTGTGTGTGTATTTATATATATGTGTGTGTGTGTATTACATATATAAATATGAAATCGACACTGTATTCTTATGGTAATTTTCATGATTTAGTTAAGCATGTTGTGGTGGTACCATGTAAAGCGAGGGACCGGATGTTTGCACTCTCATGACCAGAAAACAAATGAGCAAAACTCGTCGGTACGCACCCGGCTCCATGCAGATGTTCCGGTTGAAAACAAAAAAATAATTAAATATCGAGCCTACGCGAACTTTATTTAACGGCCAATGGGAAGCCCAGAATCAAATATGGATGTGAATACCCAAATGATCTGCTGCGATCCAAATAGACGAAATAAAAAGCCGATACACCAAAGGATCGACAGACACACACAGACAGACACACACAGACAGACTCGAGAGAGACGAGTGTAATTAGTATCTCCCTTGACGGACGTCAAGCGAATTACTATGCTCGTCTCCCTTCCCTAACATCTTATCCTTCGCTGTCTCAAAACTACTTACCAATAAATAGTGAATTTACTGTTGTTCAGCTTACGTTTGCACAGCCATCAATAGTTCTTGAAGCCAAGCTTGCGGTTAGCTATGCGCTGCCTCATTCTCTTAGCAAACAACAGCTTGGCGTTATTCAGGGTCTTCTTACAGTCATTACAAGCAGAGGTAAATAGGCGCCTATTGGGATCTGTTGCATGGCTCAAAAATAGCCGGAAGTAGTGTTTTCTATGGACAATGGTGGCCGAACAGGCAGGAGAGAACCAGGGGAAGGAATGGGGTTTTGGACGGAATTCCTGATCGGCTTTGTCACAGAAAGAGACCTTAGAGGAGCAGTCCTCAACTGGGAGACTGAACACTTTTTGCCACGGAACGTCGCATAGGAAATCGCGATACGCATTCGAGTCTGCTCCTTAGTAGAAGTAGAAGATCCTGTTGATAGGTGGCTCCTGTAGGGAGTGAGAGTGAAGAGAGATATTGATAGAAATAACCGCATATTCGGAGTTACCGAGAGAGCAAAGCTGCGAGACTTTGCAGGAGTCAGATGTAGAGATGAAGCAGAGATCTAGCAGAGAAGTATGTCCTGAAGGGATACCGGGAAAGCGGGAGGGGATTGCGTCAAGGATTGAGATATAGCAAACTTCATGGTATGAATAGCAGCTGAATCAGTGACAGATTTTTTTAACGACTTGGCATGATCGGCGTTAAGATCTCCGAACACAAATATGTTAGCGAAGGGGTAGAAGGAAGTAGCCCTATCTATATTGTCAGAGATGCTGTCTTGCAGGGAGCAGTCAGGTGAGAAGGGGAAACGGTACAGAAAGAAGAGATAGCTAACCGATTTGAGAAGTGACAGAAGAAGACACGTTTATGGGTGGTCAGGTGATTCAAGAGATGTCAATCTAGCTAGAGAGAAGTGTTCACTGATGTATACCCCAGCCCATGCATTTAGACAGTTGAGTCCTTGCTTAAGATGAGAAGGTAGCCAGAGATCTATAAGTCAGAGGAGGGAATTGAGGGGTAGAAATTAATCTTATAAAGCGCTAGGATGTCAGGGGACTTTTCGTGGAGGAAAGATTCAAAGCTACAGTAGTTGGTTCGAATACTCGGATATCAGTCAAGAAACTGTTAAGAGGTTTAGATTTTACTTTACATGGTTTCATTTTTTTGCGGAGATATGGTTGTCCATATTTGATGTTGGTGGTCAAGTGAAGCCTCGAGTAGAGGAGGCAGACGGTCATTAGCTGCGACATGTATTGGAAAGGAACAGGCGCGGGATGCAGAGCGTCCCATCAAAAGCGCCTGCAGAGACACTGATCCATGGGTGACATGGCACTGCAAGAACCCCAATATTATACAACTGTAGATCAGAGCAGCCGCTCTTGACGTTAAAAGGCCAACCCAGTACCCTCACAATGAAGAGACGTTGCCACCGACCACGCACGTCGCAGGAAAATCGCGGAAACACCAATAATGATGTCTAAAGGGAGGATGACAGCCGGATACCACTTCCTGATATGGGAATAAGGGATCAGCCTCTACACCTGTTCAATAAAAGTGGGAGGGGTGTGAAGCGAGCGATAGTAGGCTCTACTCCAACTAAAACGTACATCAATCACAAAGAAACCTTTTCTTTATTATTATTATTTAACCCTCTAGGGCCATTCTTATCATATTTGATAAAGTATGAAAACAAGCCTTGAAAGAAATATTTTCCTGAAAAATTTTTTAAGAGAAATATTTTATAAATTTCAAATGAAAGCAGTACTGACTACTCAGTCAATGAATACCAAATGTTTCCTTATAGGGAAATACCAAATGTTTCCTTATAGGGAAATACTGTATCAAATATGATACGAATGGCCCTAGAGGGTTAAGTAGTAATTAGTGGGGGATCTGTTTATTACTTCATAACAATATAGAACTGATCCCCCACTTTATGACAAGTAGAAGCCTTAATCATATTATATTATTAACCCTCTAGAGCCATTCGTATCATATTTGATACAGTATGAAAACAAGCCTTGAAAGAAATATTTTCCTGAAAAATTTTTTAAGAGAAATATTTTATAAATTTCAAATGAAAGCAGTAATGACTGCGCAGTCAATGAATACCAAATGTTTCCTTATAGGGAAATACCAAATGTTTCCTTATAGGGAAATACTGTATCAAATATGATACGAATGGCCCTAGAGGGTTAAGTAGTAATTAGTGGGGGATCTGTTTATTACTTCATAACAATATAGAACTGATCCCCCACTTTATGACAAGTAGAAGCCTTAATCATATTATATTATTAACCCTCTAGGGCCATTCGTATCATATTTGATACAGTATGAAAACAAGCCTTGAAAGAAATATTTTCCTGAAAAATTTTTTAAGAGAAACATTTTATAAATTTCAAATGAAAGCAGTACTGACTGCTCAGTCAATGAATACCAAATGTTTCCTTATAGGGAAATACCAAATGTTTCCTTATAGGGAAATACTGTATCAAATATGATACGAATGGCCCTAGAGGGTTAAGGCTTCCACTGGGCATAAAGTGGGTGATCAGTTTTCTATTGTCATGAAGTAATAAACTGATCCCCATAAATTACTACTTAATAATATAATAAAATGAAAACAAGCCTTGAAAGAAATATTTTCCTGAAAATTTTTTTAAGAGAAATATTTTATAAATTTCAAATGAAAGCAGTACTGACTGCTCAGTCAATGAATACCAAATGTTTCCTTATAGGGAAATACCAAATGTTTCCTTATAGGGAAATACTGTATCAAATATGATACGAATGGCCCTAGAGGGTTAATTCCGAATTCATCATTTCATCTTAATCTTTATCATTTTTGTTAATCTTTTTCCTTTAATCGCACTTTCGTTCTTCTTCCTATCGCGTTATTCTCTTTAACTTTATTCGGTTTCTTTATGTCGCTTAATTCCAGAAAAATTAAAGAGAAGAACCTGGATTGTTACCAGTTCATACGAAGTACATCTCTTTCATATTTGGCTTATCATACAACGATTTTACACAAACTTTAAAATACACTGAAGATATTAAAAGTATTTTAAACACACTGAAGACATTAAAAGTATTTTAATAAATGTGATGATCCATTGAATTTCCTGATCTCTTTATTGTTTGTACTGTGTTGCATTTTACTTATTTATATCATTGTGATTTGAGCTATTATTTTTCACATTCTAATACTATGTGTTTGATGCTGTTGCTTTCTGTTTCATTGTAGATGTTCATACGTTTAATACTACTGAAGACATCTCGTCCTTACCACCTCCCTTACTACACTGCTCTATATGTACAAAAATAGAGAGCGACAAAAATATCAAGTACGTTATTCAAACCGTTAAATGAATCCAGACTCATTATCCAGAGGATACCGCGCACATCGAGCTCATAACGATTCTCTTCCGATCACCCAAGTCAAGCAACCTCGAGCTTATTTACATGCTTGATCTCTTGTGAAGCTTAAGGATATTCAGGTAATGTTATGGTTAGCGGGTCGGAATGGGAAATAGAAGAGCTGTGTCCGAATTCCCGTCTAGTTCATGATATTCACTCGCAAGCAAAATATCCCTGCGTTAGCAATCCACTTCTCACAAATTAACTAATAGAACTCTGATCTAGGAAAAAATCATTGTTATGGGTACAAATTTTTCCCATTCTTCCTAGATTCCCTGAGCTAGGATGGCAAAGAATGCTCCTCTTGCAACATGAGAAGGGCTAATAAAATCTATAAATTGTTGAGTAATAAGAGTGTACAGTCTACTATAAACATAGAAAATGCATTCTCTGATGATGTAGAAGAATATTCGATATTCGACACATGACATAGTGCGATTTTAGTACAAATCCAATCAGCTTAAAAAAAACTGTGTATTCGAGAAAGACTATCTACAATACATGTAACCCTATTTCCAGATGGCTGGTATTATATTTTGTTTTAAATTTCAATATTAAGAGATTTCTCAAAACTGGAAAATACAATTATTTTTGTGGGGAAATGTAACCGAATTGGTTTAATTTTTTTAAAAGTACAATATACATAATATTATCGTCCTGATTTGAAATATTGTTTGGTTCTATGTCAAAATTGGACTGTGAGAATTTTCTGTCTTCTGCTACCTGAGCTTCGGTTACGAACAGGCAAGCAATACAAGGGAGTTATTTTTCCTCTTCAGTAGTGAATTGCCGGAGACTCAGTCGAAGTAGATAATTGATAGTGTTTACATTTCGTGCTAGTAAGAATTATATAGTTAGGGAAAACTGAACTCTCTTTGCTACCATTACCATCCCGGTTTTATGACTTTTTAGTTAAACCGAGATGAGAAACGAAATTAACAGATTTGGTGGCCCGTGATTTGAAGAATTCGGTCGATCTGAAATCGGTGAGCTGATAGAGCCGACTGAGCAAACCACCGTTTCTGAGAAAGTTGCTACTGAATGTATTATTGAAATACCACACAACTGATTGCGTGTCACCAGCTTTAACTTGTTTTTAATTGTGAATATAATCGATATATTAATATATATAAAACTACCCACGTGGTGTTGTAGTCTTGTACGGATTATATTCCTTTTGCCACCCCTTACAACATTATCTTCCTAAAATATATCGGTTTTCTCACGTTTCTAAAACAAACCGAAGACGGAAATTTATTGGCTAAGGTTATTCTCATTCAATTGATATTAAACCCAAACATCAGCACGATGTTTGGGTTCAACATCAATTAAAATATCAAAGTAACCAAGTTGATGGAGATGGTTTTCAACGCTGGGTTTGTATATTTTGGGAATATCTGCAATTGTCCTGATAGTATTACAAGAGTTGGTGTAGATTAACTCTTTATTTTGTTAATCACAGTTGGTCAGCTAAAACAAGGTACATCTTGAACCGACAATTTTCTCGATTGAAAACCAATTCTGACTTATAGAATCTGTAACAACATCCCCTCTATTCAGAGTACATACTTTCCACCAGGCATTTACCGTTTTCTTGCCTCTGTTAAATAAAATAAAATAAGGGATAGATAATGGTTGTTTTAAATTTCTATTTGAATCCCGCCACTAAGAATTTTGACGTTTAACAAAAATCCGCCATTCCCATAAACTAGTAAATGATTTTACTACTTTTCTTCTTTCATTTACCTTCAATTTGTCTTTTTGTCAAATTTGTCAAGCCTTTTTCACTGTTAGAAATCCCATAAGTTCTCTTTTTTTATATCTGTGGGAATTGTCCAAATTTCACTGCCATAAATGACATTGTTTAATTTTTGGAAATCATAATATTGCTATTCCAATGCGCTTTCCGCCACATTCTCCGACTTCTAGCCGAATAATTATGTTTTCACACCTAAAGGATTTCGACAGCCCCTATATATATATTATTGTGGGCGCGTACCTACTGACGCGTATGGACTCTTCCAGTCATTATTCAAACCATAAGGTTTATATTCTCAGGGCAGTAGTTCCGGTAGCAGACCGTCAGGTAGGCGTAGCTTACTGCAATTTTTGTAGTTCTATTTTTCTTGTTAAATACAATATGTTAAACCTATTATCCGTTGGCTGATTTATTCTTTCGTGGCCCCACTATCGGATCGACATCAAATTGGCGACGAAGATATTCGTACTCACCAATGGATACCCCACCTCAATAAACCATCGTTCGTGGTCCTTTTCAAGTTTACAACATTACCACATCAAATTGCCGGCGATGTTCGTACTCACTAAAAGATACTCCACCTCATTTCTATGAACATAACCACATAAAATAAAATTCGCGTCAATCAGCGTTGTAGCTTCAAGGATTTAAAAAAAAACCGATCAAACGCAAGAGTCAGACTGAGGTCAATTATTTCTAATCGTTTTTTAATTTAGTATTGACAAAAACCGAACGTATTTTTTAGCCATATATTTTATGTGCTCTTGGAAAATATGTGTCAGTATTGCCAAAGAGGTCCTTATCCCAGTTAGGTAATATTTATATATTTAGTCGATTCTAATTTCTAAATTAACAAAAGATTGCAGTTTGTCATTCTGAACAATAAAAGAGATAATATTTTATGCTTATAATTATTAAAATGTTTTTCAGAATATTATTCACTGATAATGTTATATGTTAATGAAAAGCAAGAATAAAGGATGTATATATATATATATGATGGGGATCCAATAGTGGGGCCACGAATGAATAAATCGGACAACGGATAATAGGTTTAACATATTGTATTTCACAAGGGAAATATAACTCCAAGAATGGCACTAAACCAATCCTACCTGGCGAGCTGCTCCCGGAACTACTGTATTTACTAGCCTTCCCAAGCAAGGCCGGATGTGACACATGGTCATTTTATAGTGGGTATTCCCGGCCATATAGCCGGGCCAAAAATATGTCTGTCTATTTTTACCGAGTCGTGGTTCTACCCTTCGGCGGAACCACGACTGGGTTTGTGCTCTCTGCCTGAAGGCAGAGAACTGACAGTGTCATATTAACAGCGGCAAATGCCGACTGGAACTACTGTATTTACTAGCCTTCCCACGCAAGGCCGGATGTGACACATGGTCATTTTAATGTGGGTATTCCCGGCCATATAGCCGGGCCAAAAAAATGTCTGTCTATTTTTACCGAGTCGTGGTTCTACCCTTCGGCTGAACCACGACTGGGTTTGTGCTCTCTGCCCGAAGGCAGAGAACTGACAGTGTCATAGTAACAGCGGCAAATGCCGACTGGAACTACTGCTCTGAAAGTATAAACTTTATGGTTTAAATAATGACTAGAAGAGTCCATAAGTGTCAGTAGGTACGCGCCTACAACACCCCCTCCCCAAGCTTTTTACCTGTGAAAAAGTTCACCCAGTCTTTTTATTGTATTATGTAGAGGACTCCAGTTCCTGCTGGAAATTAATGTGTATTTTGTAGCTTGGGGGTAATCCGTTTGTTGATTCTTTAATTCTTTTTTGTCGTCTGTTCATTTTTTTATTTGTGTGCAAACTGCCTTCTTTACTTATAATTATTTTTTGTCGACTGTGAATTTTTTTTCCAACAAACTGTTTTTTTTTTCAACATACTGTCTTCTTAATTTATTTGGTGTTGGTTGTTAATTTCCATTTGCATGCAAATTTCTTGGCAATTTCAGTCTTTTTCTTCTTTTTAGTTACCGCCAATTTTTTTCTTTGTTGGAAAGAACTTTAGTTACCGTTAAGTTTTTTTTCTTCTTTTTGCGTCCTATTTTTCCTTCTTAGTTTTGTTTTGTTTTTCTGCGGGAAACAATATTTAGTTGCTGTTTTGATTCTTTCTGCGAGGAATTTGTTTAAAATTTTTCTACCGACACGAGAGAGTTAATTATATATATATATATATATATATATATATATATATATATATATATATATATATATATATATATAATGGCGTAGAGTGGTATTTTTAAAAAAAAACTTTTTCCTAACACAGAGGGGTGAAAAAAGCAGATATTCTTTTTTTTCTTCTGAGAGATAGTTTCTTATTTTGAAAAAAGAAGAAAAAAAAACCCCGGGAAGAGGGGAATTTTTTTTTTACTTGTTTGGAAAAATATTTTTTTCCTCCTGCTAGAAGAGATTGAGTTTATTTTTTATACGGCAATAATCTGTACAAAAAGAAAATTTTAATTTATTAAAAGGAAAACTGTTAAGAATTTTTGTTTTCAATTCTTCCATTTATGTTGTAACTCGTAATGAATTACTTTTAATAGCGAAAACCTATCGGGTTTCCATTTCTATCTCTCACAGTATTGTATGGTTTGCAATGAATTGCTCTGTGCATTCACATCCTTGTCAGGGTTTGCAATGAATTACTCATTACATTCGAATCCTTTTTACCTTCATTTAAGCTATGGCTCGTAGTGCATTTCTTTTAATTTTCTTATCTCTCTCATATGATAATTTATTGACGTGTAGTCTGACCTGGCAGTTTTTTAATGTCTTGGCTCTTTTTTCAGTTATAACACGCGTTGTTTTCGGGTATCTCCTTTATTTGTGTTCTTTTGTTCATCGCCAGCCGATAACGGCGATACTGACTAGAGTCGCCAGCTTATGTGGAACCGGAAAACAGCCATAACAAAAAGAATCCCTACTTTGTTACTTATGTGTAGTATCCCTACTATAAATTTGTATGTAAATTTGTATCCGCCGTCAATCTGTTAATTTATGTGGGACGATATTACGGCCACGGAAAATATTTGTCTAATGCATCCCATCTAATAGCTCGCTTCCTTGACAGTAATGGTGTGTGACGCTACTTTGTGCATTTGTCGGCAATTGCCGTGGTACGAATGACCACGAAATAATTTTTTATGTAGTAATAACCATTTTCAAACCCGTAAATTTAAAAGTATTCCAGAAGAACGATATTTTTTTTTCTGAGAGAGAAAAACTTCTTGAGTTTTTATGGCATTAAATGTAATTTTATCTAATTACACTTATGCTAAGCGTGCACAATTTTTTCCATTTTTTTTTTCGCTAGTGAGGGTTAGAAAAACAAAATGAATTGTTATTTGAAAAAAATCTACTTACAGATTTTAATTTCTCTGCTTAGCTTTTATTTTGCAACCTTGAATAGATTTGAGGCTGTGCTTTTTTCAAATTTATCCGTTTGCCCGAATGCTTTCATGGTGCGGTTTTTGTTGTTCGAGACCTGATTATAAGAATTGTCCTATGAAATTTTATTTATTTCTTTATTTTTTGGTCCGACGCCGTATATTCGTTTGTTGAAGTTTCTAGACTTGAGCGTAGATATCCATTTTGGAATTCGAAATTTTAGTCGCCAGTTGATTTTGGAGGGGTATCCCATTTTATAAACTTGAATCCTCCGTTACGGACTAATATTCATTTGCTAGTTGATGTGATGAGGAGATCCTCGACGCCAGTTTGATGTGGTAATGTTGTAATCTTGAAAAGGACTGCGAACGAAGGTTTATTGAGGTGGGATATCTTTTACTGAGTACGAAAATCTTCGCCGGCAATTTGATGTGGTAATGTTGTAAACTTCAAAAGGACCGCGAACGGTTAACACCTTCGTTGCCAATTTGATGTGGATCTGATAGTGGGGCCAAGAAAGAATAAATCAGTCAACGGATAATAGGTTTAACATATTGTATTTAACAAGAAAAATAGAACTACAAGAATTGCATTAAGCCAAGCGTACCTGGCGGGCTGCTACTGGAACTACTACCCTGAGAATATAAACCTTATGGTTTGAATAATGACTGGAAGAGTCCATACGCATAAAATCCGTAGTGGCAAGATTCAATGCAATAGCATAAAATATTGTTGCGGGACTGCTCGTAACTCAGCCGTTCAGAATTAACCCAGAATTTTTATTGAAATAATTAGATCGAGTATGAAAAGACAACGTAGCATTGACAAATAACATTAATTTTATGTAACAAGATGTTGGCTGAATGTACTGAATGAATAATGTCATTCTTTTGATTGCTAATAGATTTTCTGGATATAATATAAACTGTATTGCGTAAGTATGTGGGAACGTTGAAATGTGAAGCGTAATCGATTATAGGGAAACGGGGCAAACCCCCACAAACAACCTACAACGCAGGACTTCACCCAACTGAGTATATGTCTTTAATTGGGCTAAAGGCGTTGGCTTTTTACAGGCGTATACTGGATGTGTACTGTGACTATCTCGACAGATTAATTGCAGCGATCCACTAGTAACGTCCAGCACATATTCATCATAAGGGCATTACCTTTCATCATTACAATACCAGATCACACAATTATTTACAGACCTTTGATACACATTCATTATACATACGACCGTTCCACTTTAGATTTGCATATATCTCGTTCTCTTTAAAATTCCTTGAATTATTGAATTTTCAATTCTTGGGTGTAAAAATTTATGTGGAAAAGTTTTCGCCAGGAAATTCTTCATTAAGAAATAAATGGATTCCTGCAGAAGATGGGTGACTATATTTCAACTCAGTCAGTTAAGTGCCATACGTGAAACACGCTTGGGCGATCATGTCTCGAAAGAGACATGACTGACTGTGCAGAAGATTATCCCGCAGTAGGTTGCCATTGCTTTCTGCGGTAGACTGGTTGCCGGCCAAGGCTATAGAACCTAATCTGTCCTGTTATTTAACCAATGACTGGAGGGAAGAGACGGATTAATACCTTTCCCAAGGGCATTTGCGCGTAAGTGAATGCAATGAATTCAACTGGAATTCGAACTCGGCTCCCCGATTTCTCGTTCCGAGCCGATATCAACTGGACCACAACGCACATATTTCAACTAAATGTTATTTTTTTCATTGATTGATACAATCGCTTTGTTTTAAAACTTGGTTTTATTTTTGCTTAAAATGCCCGAGAGGACATTTTGACCAACCCGATATTTATATTTAAATGTAGTTAATTCTCCTTTGCATGAAATATTGTCGCTAAAAATTTTCTGATTCGACTTGTATCCTACGAAACGATTTTAAATACCTACTCATTGAATTTGACTGGTGATAATAAATGTATCTTTAACGTCATTTTCTGAATTCCAAATTCTAAAAAATTAAACCTTTTCTCCTATTCAAATAAATAACGGTTTCTATTTTAAGCATAAATAATTGAAAGCTTTTGTAATGAAGATTAATTGGTTTGGGCTTTAAAAAAATTGACATTTAAAGTTTTTGGTTTACGCTTGAAAAATCAATTTCTTGTAATCTGTATATATTATATTTTTATCTAAATTGAAGAATTCATTTAAAATATATGCGAATACGAATGTGTCTTCATTCAGGCAAAAATACGCTTGACTGCATGTTTTATATGTTACAGATTTAAAATAAGATTTTTTTATTTACATTCCTCATTTGATTTGGACAAAACAAGAGTGAAAATTTGATCGATGTTTACTTATTGTATTATCCATCAAGAAAATGTGAAAATTTCTTGACGGTAGATACAACAATAATTATAAAGTAGACAATATATCTGAATATGTTAGTGGGTGGCTGTTGGCGTTATGTGGTTTTCTATTTTGGTCAAAGCACGGTCGACAATAATCTGCACATCTTAGAAGCAGTATATATTAAATTGCATTGACCGTCTTTTTGCCGACAGAAGGTGAAATTCGTTCATTTTCTTTCTCTACTGGGTGGTTTGCGTGTTTATATTTTCTTTTTGAAAACTCAGCGGAACTGTTTATTCGATTTTTTTTTCCATTTTGCTTCGTTTTTCTTCCCACCATTCCAATATTAAATTGTATTTTAATGGTAGTTCCTCCTCCCCTCACAGTTGTTCTATTATTCGTGATATTGTTACATTATAGTATTCATCAAGGATTCTTCCAATGAAGTACTGGCCGATAAAAAATGTTATATTTTAAGAAAAAATATGTGATTTTATCGTTTTAAAATATCTACAAATTCTGCGGTATCAAACACACACCCACACACACGTATATATAGATATTCGTGTAAAAATCTTCTGCACAATAAAGACGGAAACTGATGATGGTTCGCCTTAAATAGCCCCAGACCCTCGATTTACCATGAAATAACGTGTCTGCCTAATTTTTTTCTTATATTTGCTCTAGCTGTATTTATATGCATATATATTTAGAGCTCATTTAGAGAGTTAACCTACCAATGTATGTACAAGATACTCCTTTGGATTCTTTTATATTTACACCTCATGCTTATATATATATATATATATATATATATATATATATATATGATAAAAATGAATATAGTTTTCAGTTATGCTATAAGTATGTGTGAATTATCAAACATAGAATGTGTACAAATATAAAATATAAATGTGGACATTGAGGTCAGCACCAAGCGACAAACATGTTCATGGTTGAAGGTAATCTTCAGGCTATATATATATATATATATATATATATATATATATATTATGGACACTCCCGTCGATTTCGACGTATGAGTGTCAAACAAAGAATTGTTTAAAGTGGTGAAGGTTTGTCTAGCACCATCCACACTTGGAACTGCTGATATCAAACAATTGGTACAGAAGTCTACAACAGATCACATGAACAACATACCTCAGTTATTTAACCCATAACTGGAGGGAAGGGACGGATTAATACCTTTCCCAAGGGTGCCAGTGCGTAAGTGAGTGCAAAGTGTTCGACTTGAATTGAAGCTCGGCTCACCGATTTCCCCCTCCGAGCCGACATTCACTGTGGTGCAATGGATATATATATATATATATATATATATATATATATATATATATATATATATATATATATATACTTATTTTTATTAGGAGCAGCAACTAAATGACGTCAGTTGTGACGCTGGTATAGCACGAAATATAGGTTCTTGTGTGTTTTACCGGCCGAGCATACTTCTATAAACTATATACTATATTATGAATACGACGGGAGTTGAATTTAATACGGGCGTTTATATATATATATATATATATATAGAGAGAGAGAGAGAGAGAGAGAGACAGACAGAGAGAGGAGAGAGAAAGAGCGATAGAAGAAAACTCAACGTATAATTAAACGGTTATAAATCCAGAATTTCTTTCGGAAGTTGCAACAATAAATTTGATATTACAGATTTCTACACATCTACCGTTGAAAAGTCTGAATTCCACTAAGAATTATGTAGATATTACAGATGAAGAAAGTAAAGTTATTTCAGCATCTAGAATATCGATATTATCAAATAATATTTCTACTTTGATAAAAAGTAACAGTGATAATTTCGATGTCCCTATAGGTGGTTTTTTCTCATCTCAAATTGCTGATTAATGGGCATTTATATTTTGAACACTCTTAATAAGATTATTGCATACGAACAAATCGGATTTTATAGGACTGACGGTCTTTTTGTTATATCTCATAGTAATGTTCTCTATACTATAAAATACAAAAGAATGTAATATGTGCTTTTAAATTATTTGGATTTAATTTAAAAATGTCTTCAAACCATAACGTAATTAATTTTCTGGTTATTAATTTGAACTTATCTAATAATTCTTTTTAAGCCATATCATGAAAATAGAGAGTTTCCAGTTTACATTAATATCAATTCTAACCATTCACAGCCAGTAAAAATACAAATCCTCGCTACTCTCTATTTGGATAAATAATTTATCATCTAATAGCAAAATATTTAATAATAAAATCACTTAAAATAACGCTCTCAAAAGTGCGGTTAAACAGTAATTATTCTATTAAAATATCCCCAATGAAAATGGAATTAATAAATCTAAAAATAGAAAAAAAATTATGGATCATCTCCCCTTTTTGTCAATTGTCTAACATTAATATACGCCAATATTTTCTTAAATTGATCAATAAACATTTTATTTTTAACAACACACTAAGATCTTTGATAGAAAAGTATTAAAAATTAGTTGCACTAGCAATATCCACAACATTATTAATTCACATAATAATAAAATACAAGATCATTTTTTATAAAACTTACTAAAATAAATACAAAATCTTAGCATTAAATTCCAGACTGCTCTGTCTAAATATTTCTGGGAATTAAAAGGCAGTGAAATTTATTCATAGACTGAATGGGAGATTATAGAAAAATTACTAAATTCTGTTAGTTTTAGAAATAGACGTAACTCATGCTTAGATGAAAAGATAAAAATAAATAAAATTAGTGATAATAACAAGCTTCTTAACCAACATAATAAAATCATATTTGAATGCAGTTATAGAAAAAAAAATTACCTGTTTAATTGTGTTAGACTTTTTCCTTACCAATAATTTTCTAGCAAATTCAGCTGGTTTTTGTTGTGAATCTGCTCTTTTACTTTTATTTTATAATTTATATTTGTATGTTTCATATATACTTTTTATTTATAATTCAAATTTTGATTTATGTTTTTGTGTTTGTAAATTATTTGAGAATGTATTTTATATTTCATCATATAGTCTCATTTTTTTACGTTTTTAAGTTTAATTATTTTTCCTTTTGGATTTTTTTTAATTTTTTCTCTTTGTGAATAATTTTTGTGAATCTTTTTCTTTGTGAACCTTTTTTCTTGTTTTTTTGTGAAATTTTTGCTTGTGAATTTTCAGTTTTTCTATATATTATTATTTTTAACTGCTTATTTTGTTTATTTTTAGATTTGTGTATATTGTATGTATTGTGTATTTATATTTAGTCCTGTATATATTGTGTATTTATTTTTTGTTTATATATGGTCTATTATAGATGTTGTTTTGGTGAGTTTGTTTTGCGTGTGGTTATATATATAGTCTTGTTTGTTCTCGTATATTGTTTTTCCTTCAAGATTATTTGCATATGTGTGATTATTTGGATGTGTTCTTTATTTGTGTGGCATTTCCCGTATGAATGTTATCTCAACGTATACACCTCTACCCTTCCCATAAACTTATTTCCACTTTTTTTAATGTTCTGAGTTAAATTAAACTGTTTGATCAGTCAGGTTTTAAGAAACAGTTTGTAATTTTTGCAACTGCCGAAATATTTTTAGGATATTTAACCAAATAATTACGTGTTAAGTTTTCTTCTTTATATATCATACTACTCTCGATAATAACAATTGTGCTCTCTAATTTTATCTATTTAATATTCTATATGAATTATATAATTGTTTTTTATTTTCGTCTCCATTTTTACGAATTTGTCAATATTACTTATGGATATATATAGATAGATACACACACACACACACACACACACACACACACACACACACACACACACACACACACACACACACACACACACACATATATATATATATATGAATTTGTTAATAAATAATAAGATATTTACAAAAAGCCCTGTTCGCGGGATGTTTAAAAGGGTTTCCTCTGGGATTTTAACATCAAGCCGGTCGTTTATTAATTTATATATATATATATATATATATATATATATATATATATATATATGTGCGTGTGTGTGTGTGTGTGTGTGTGTGTGTGTGTATATATATATATATATATATATACAGTCTTGCACATGGAAAGAGAGACAATATCAAGGTAGCTTCAGCTCAGTACTTAGTACACTCTTTTTGCTGCCAGTGATTAAATGACATGCCGTGTGTTCACGCATTAAAATTTTATTTTTTTGCAATAATTATGTCATTGTGAAATGAACAATATACATTTATATTTTCTCTATTATGATAAAAGCCGATATCTCTCTCTCTCTCTCTATATATATATATATATGTATGTATATATATATATTGTTTTTTCTAAACTTTTCACCCCAAGTAAGGCGGTACCTCCACTGGTGCGCAAGGGGCCACATGAAAGTGATATTTTAAATAGGAATAGAAAGACGAACCGGCCACATAAGATGTCAGAGAATGAAAAAAAGAAGAGTGGAAATCTTCATGTGATGTCAGTTTCGAGGGTAGAGTGAGAAAGGAAAGAACAAGGTATACGCGGTGATGGGGAAAGACGAGAAAAATAGGAGTAAAATGTATAATATATAGCAGCTCCAACTGCATTTAAATTTTTGGAGATTGTAGTCACCAGGGAAGCAAGTATACGGAAGGGAATTCCACAGGCAGGATGTATGAGAAAAGAAGCTTATAGAGTAGAAGTGTTGGCTGCATTTGTTTGATTTCACTGTAAAGGAGTGGGACCTTTTTTGCCAGTCTGGTTGCTCGAGTAAATTCTTGTTGAGTGGGCACGAGTGAGCTAAGCCTGTCGGAGCACAAGCCATGAAAATATTTGTAAAAGTGACAGAGTGAATCCATATCCCGTCGGTGAGAAAGTGGCCGGAGTTGAGCTGCCAGATCTGGATCGATCACTTTACAGATTCTCTTGTGGAACCTGTCGAGAACCCTCATCTCGATAACAGAAGCCCCTGGACTGATATGAGAACAGTATTCAATGTACGGGCGTATGGTTGATTAGTCTTTTTTTTCTTACTTCGTTTCACCCTAATCAAGGCGGTACCGCCACTGGTGGGCATAGGGTTACATAAGAGACAAATGAACGCTTAAACTGGAGAGCGGAGAGAAAGACGAACCAGGGGGTGTCGGAGAAAGGGCAAAAGAAGGATGGGAATACCAGAGTGATGACAGTTGCGAGGGTAGAGTGAGAGAAAATAAAGAAGATACACAAGGTGATGGGGAAAGAACGATAGAAGAACTGGAGTCAAGAGGACAAGAGATAGCAATCGACATTGCGTTTAAATTCTTCAAGATTTTAGAGGTTTGAGAAGGAAGTATACGTAAGGTAGTCCACAGGAAGGAAGTGCGAGAAATGAAGCTGATGGAGTAGAAGTGACGGATATACTCAAGATAAAAAAATTTCCTGGCACGACATAGTGGCCAAAACTTCCTAGTAGTGGATTTAGCTATTGATTCAATCAGATGATTCAAGTTGTGATCGGAAAAAAAGGGTGATGCTGAGGGGGGGGGGCAATGTATTGATTTCAAGAAGACTCATTTGGTCCATGCTGATGGGGGTTAGGAGGGACTGCCTGTAATGATAGCAACATTGTTTTAGAAGCATTAAAATTTACAACCATTTCTTACCCCAGTCTACCACAGAATAGATTTCTATCTCAAGATCAGCAGCGTGGTTATCTTAGTTCACCTTGCCAGATTTCTTACTGAGGCGGAAGTAAATGGTGGAGTCATCAGCGTAGATGTCTGCTTGGGATCTGATCAAGTCAGGGAGATCATTTATGAAGAACAGAAAGAGCGTCAGTTATAGAATAGAGCCCTGGGGAACATCCTCGTACATGTGATAGGATGTGGTTGCATGCCCGCTTAACACAACTTTCATTATGAGGTTTGATAGAAAAGATTGGATCAAACCAAGGACGCGTCCAGTGATACCCTAGCTCTATAATTGTGCAAAAGGGCATCGTGCAAGACCCTATCAAATGCCATGTAGAGATACAGGTCAACAGTGCGAGCTTCCCCGGTCTTTTCGAGGGCCTAATATATATATGCGGTGTTGGTCGTTAACATATCGGCAGTAGGCCTGAGAAAGCGAAAACTATACTGTCTGTCCGAGAACAGTTTATGGGTGTTTTTTTTTTTGGGGGGGGGGGGTCAAGTTTGGAAAAATATCTTAGATACCAGAGTGCGGATTGTGTAAACTTCTCTCAGTTGAGCTTAAGTTCAAAGAGGTAAGTCAAGTGCGGATACACCAGACGAGTCAAATGTGGAGTTGGAAGAGAATATGTGAGGAAAGCACTCGTCCGTGTCCACAGATGCACGGAGGACCTCAAATTTATTAATGAAGGGAGGGATGAATGATTTGTTGTTGTTCAGCACACGTTTGCAGAGTAACCAAATTCTTTGGAGCTGAACTTGCGCTATACGCTGCTTTATTCTCTCAGCAAACAACAGCTTAGCGTCGTTCTAATTCGTCTTACACCCATTATGAGCAAATAGGCGCGTATTATTGTCAGACGTGTGGCTCCAGTATAGCCGGGAGAAGTGGTTGTTGTGGTCATTGGCGGCAGAGCAGGCAGTAGAGAATCAGTAGGCGAATGAGATTTGGGATGTAACTTCCTGACCGGTATGAATGCATCGATTCCAGCTTTCTCCCAGGCGAAGACCTCAGAGACGCAATCCTCAACGGGGAGACTAAACATTTTTTCCAAGGGACGTCGCATAGAAAATCGAAGAACGAATCCTATTGTGCTCTTTTGTAGCAGTAGGAAATTCTGGGAGGAGTAGAAATGAAGAGAGACATTAATAGAAAGGATAGCATGATCGCAGATACCGAATTGTCGAAGCTGCGGGGCTTGGCAAGAGTCAAGGTCAGAGGTAAAGGAGAGATAAAGAAAGAAACATGTTCTGTAGGGATACTGGGGAAGCGCGTAGAGAAATCCACCTTTTGCATGAGAGATTAAGAAATTAAATTTCATGGCATGAACGTCAGCAGAATGAGTCACAGAGTTTTCTAACCATTTGGCACGGTGGGCATTAAGATACCTGAAAACAAATATGTTAGTGAACTGGTGGGAGGAAGTAGCCTTATCTATATTGTCAGAGATACTGTCGATCAGGTAGCAGTCAGGATTTTTTAAATTTTTTCTACGGCTGACTCTATCTGCAAAAATTACTTCACATTGTGAGACTCGTACTTACTCCACAAGTAATGACTTCAAAACATAGCTTTTTAATTACTATTTTAGAATAGTAATGTGACGTCCATGTAAATTGAATACTAATTTAGACAATATTTCTTATAAAGTCTAATTTAAGTCTCAAGTAAAAGACACTCACTAAACTTCCAACGCAAGCAATCGTCTTCGTGATTACCATGCTAACTTTTGTTCGGCAACAACGAGTGATATAAAAATATAAAGTAAACAAATATAATTAAAAAGTAGTTCATAACAATTATTGAGAAAAAATTCAAGATAAGAATATGCACATTATTATTTAATTTGAAGGAACATTGACAAGGTAAATACAAGGTGAAGGAAATTTTTTTCTAAAAATGGGTGACACAAGATATCAATAAATTTGTAAATAAAATTTACTAGTCACTTTATTTCTTCTTCATGGTTACTAGAGAAACATTCATGACAGTCTTCAAACAGGAGTTTATTTTAAGGACGTGCACACACACGCATGCTCACACACATAGTGTAAAACATGTAAATACATATTATCATTATTAAGAATTCAGCAATTCAAATGATTAATTAAGTTTTATATTCATATATCATCGCAGATTTTTATTGGTTATATAAAATCAATCAGCTAACTGACACATTTTCTTTGTATTAATTAATCTTATACATTATACAATAACACAAAAGTTTATAAATAGTATGTATTGATCTAATTGGAGTAGATATATCTAAATTGGAGTAGATATATATATCTATCGCCCGGTTCACATTCCACCCACGTCTATTGAACAGGTTAAGAGGCTCATCCCTTGTTCCCTGTTTAGGATGTGGTTTCCGGCTTTCTCTTTTCCAATCTTCTCACTTTGTTTTTTTTTTTTTTAATTGGAGTAGATAGATCTATCGTCCGGTTCACAAACCACCTACGTCTGTTGAACAGGTTAAGAGGTTCATCTCTTGTTCCCTGTTTAGGATGTGGTTTCCGGCTTTATCTTTTCTAATCTTTTCACTATTACGTAGCCCCTGCACATCAGTGGCGTTACCGCCTTGCTCGGGGTGATACGATTAAAAAAAATATATATAGATATGAACATATTGAGATAGATAGATAGATAGATAGATAGATAGATAGATAGATAGATAGATAGATATGATGGGCTTGAACAAATGGTTGTTTGGGTTTGGAAGGGGTAACAGGAGAAAGAATGTTAAGAGACACCAGGTATAAAGAGAACGGGAAGGCTATGAAGTGACACGGCATATATAATAAATATAAGAGTATAATGATGCTACGACAATAACTTGAAATACCTAATTTAATACACACACACACGCAAACACTCACACGCATATATATATATATATATATATATATATATATATATATATATATATATAGTAATATTAATTATAGTAATAATACCAATATTAACAGAACTAATTCTGTCAAGAGTAGCAATAATTAAACTACAAAGGAAATCGTCTTGAAACCCACCGGGAACGAACCAGGATGGAAAAGAAGGGGACGAAAAAAAAAAGAAATAAACGAAGAACCTTAACAAAAAGTCAAGCATTCGTAAGAAAGAAAAAAAACCCAAGACGAAAAGCTTAACAATAAAGAGCTCAATACGAAAGCAGAGCAAACAAAGCACTTATATATATATATATATATATATATATATATATATATATATATATATTAATTCAGATACTTCAATCCAAGGGAAAAAAGCAGGAAGGTAAATTCCCAAAAACCCGATCCTAATTAATATTAAAAATTTATTTTAATATTAAAAAATGATACAGGAAGAGAGCTCCATGTAATAAAATATTACAGAGCAAATACCAACTTTTACCAAATTTTACAACTTTTACCAAATATTACAGAGCAAATACCAACTCTTACCAACTTTTTTCCGTGTTGCTTAAACTTACGTCGATTTAACACGGCTGTCTGTTAATTTTTAGTTACATTCTCCCTTTTTTTGCGAACCCAGACGATGTCAATTTTTTTCTTTTCTTATTTATTTGATTTTATTCTATCTTTTTCTTTTTCGTTTTCTTTTTCTTTTTCTTTCCCTTTATTTTTATTTTTATTTTATTTTATTTTATTATTCATTTTTTTAATTTCTTTGCAATCTATTTAAAAAGGAAAAGTAGACTAATTTTTCTCCAGTTTCTGAAAGGTTTTTTCTGTTGCTGAGGTGATGTGTCGTCCCCCGTGGGGATCTTCATATCGAAATGGCCATTCAACATCTTTGAATTAATCCTTTTTTAATATATATATATATATATATATATATATATATATATATATATATATATAGTCATCCGCAGACAGTATCACAGTACGGGTAGCCATCTATTTGCTTCTAGGCATGATTGAAACCCATGGTGAAGAGAAGCAATAGTTTTAAAATTCCGAGTTTTCCGGCATTTAATATATATTTCTTAAAATGCTAAATACAACACATATTGTAGAGCATAACATAATTAAAATTGTTTTTAATTAAAATTAATATATCTTACATTGCGGTACGGAAACTTCTATATTTCGAGATATTTATATCGTCATCAGGCAATGTTACATCATTGTTGTGAAAAGGATTTTCACAACATGTGGAGGATCGTGAGAGAGAAAATGAGAGAATGTGATTATAAATGTATACACCGGTTATAATAGCGTTAACGGAAACGGTTACATGTTTCTGTATTGTTTTTGTTTTTGTTTTTGTATCTTCTCTATTGGCAACAAGTAGAGTTTAGTTTGTTGTTTGTTTAATCGCCTTCTCTCTTCTTCGTCACATATCATTACATGAAATTGTCAACTTATATTTCAAAGCAGCGCAATAGTATTGCAAGGGGCTTCATGTCCCTCGGTAGAGTTTTATTACGACGTGAGTCATTCAGAATTCGATTTCAATGCATCAAATACATTTTTTGCGCTCTTTAATCTAATGAATATTTGTGCATGTTTAAAATTGCACATCCTAATTTTCTTATGGACTTTGAAAAAATCTGTTTTTAAAAACTTCAAGTAATGATTTAAAAAAAACATGTGGAATAATTTTGTAAGTTTTTTTAGAAGTATTTTGCCAGAGTCTAAAAGTAAGTTTCCCTTATTTGCTATCAAAAAAAGAACTATCCACAATAAAACAAAAAGCTCTACATGAAGCGTTTTGAGTTCGTTATTTCGACTGACCGATTGTGTCCAAGTTTAGACATAGGGGACGTTTCAGGCCCCAAGGCCATTAAAGTCAGGGCTGAATCTGGGCAGGGCCAGTAGTAATTGATCATTGAATAGAAAGACAAAGCCAAGGATGCGGAAAGCAAGTTCTAAAAATAAAATACGAAAATATCCTAAGTTTCTCACGAAGCTTCTCTCTCATCATTTCAACCCACCTCTTTCTCCCCATTTTCTTTCTCCTTGTACTTTTGTCTATATGTATGTGTGTGTTTCTGCGCATATACATATGAGTACAAACACACACACACACACACACACACACACACACACACACATATATATATATATATATATATATATATATATATATACCTGTATATATATGTATATAATATGCATGTGTATGTGAGTGCTTTATATAGTTGTTCATATGTACTGATATATATATATATATATATATATATATATATATATATCGAACAATGTATATGAGTAAACATTATTGACACGGAATGTGGAACCGGCAATTTGAGTTCGAATTATAGCCTAGTCGATATTTTCTCTTTTTGGCTCATATTCCTGAGAAAAGCGTAAGAGTCAATTATGAATATCTGAACAGACTCTATTACAAGAAAAAATTGCAAACTATCATAGAGACTCAATAAAATTTACTGAACAAAAAAATTATCCTACAGTTTTATTCAAATATTACGTAAATAAATTAAACAAAGCTAGCGACGCTCATTTTAGTAGTTAAAAAATCTAAAAATTGTCGGTGATCCCCAATCGTGATATTTTTATGGTAATCTAAAGCCCCATCAACCAGGTTTTCCTTTCCGACCCATCATCTCGCAAATCCCTACACCAGCGTACCAACTATCTAAAACCTTAAATCATATAATTTATCCATACATGCATAATGATTGAATTCATTCATGTATTAAAATAAGTAAACTCAAATGTATTATTCTAACTACATTAGATGTAGAATTTTTTTTACTTGCCTCCCAGTTGAAGAAACATTAATTAATCCCTCTTCCAAAAATGAAACCAACGATACTTTGGAAACTGTTCACCGCGTATACCACGAAAAATCCCGTTTTATGGTTATAATGGCAACCTATAAATCCAAACAAACGGTGTCAGCGTGGGAAACACGTTATTTCCTACTAATTTCTAAATGCCCCACATCGAAAACAAAGGGTTAAAAAATAACTGATAAACTGTGGATTTATACAAGATATGTTGATGACATTTGTGTTTTGATAAAATATAGAGATGAATTTGTAAATCTGAAATTAAATTTTAAAAATAACTCATCGATAACATTTACCTAGGAACTCGTAAACAATAACAAAATCCTGTTTTTTTTATTTTAATATAGATCTAAAAATGATTAATTTATCACTTAGCTGTATAAAAAACTACTAGAAAGAACTTTTCTTCTCTTAGCTATAATAGTCAATGTTATATATTCTGTGATCCACAGAATATAATTTTGCTCAGATGTATTAAACAAATATTATTTA
>JBBBDQ010029090.1:160000-250000 GCA_037127315.1 Ascarosepion bandense
ACTTAAATATAATTTCAATAAAAACTTACAAAATATAGATTTACTTCTTTCTAATCCTTCTTACAAATTATTTCTATCTCAAATACAAATAAATTATAATTTTTTGAAGTGCACACGAACTTTTTGGACACCCTGTATATATAATTCGTACATTTGAGACAAGAAATCAATAAAAGAGATTCGTCTAAGTTACTGACACAGCGTAATTTTCCGAACAAACTTCTGAAAAGCACTCATGAACTTCTAAATATGCCGTGAAATATTACCCGAGGCCGGTACTATAGGCAACAGTATATTAAGTTCCAACTGACGAATTGATTTTTTAACGTGTACACATTTATAATTTACTTTATTCTGCAAAGATGGTAATTATATGTATTGTCTGCTTTTGCAATTAGTAAAATGTTTTCCGGCAAAATAAATACTCATTTTTTATGATTAACGTTTATCTCATGTTTACTTTCATCTTAATTTTTCGTTGATTTCTTCTCACGTAACATAGACTGTCAATTATACGGTAGCATTAGATTGAAAGTAGAGTTGTCGTTTAAAAAATAGGCAGGTAAAAGTAAATATCATTGAAAAATTTAAAAATACTGGCTGACGATGCGTCATCTAATAATAGTGTACGATGATGATGCTTCTATATTCAGACAACCTATATTCATTAGTTCTACTAGTCTTGCAATTCACAGCTAAGAATTTCTGTGTCATGAACACAATGTTGATTCATCCTTATTTCCTTTTTATTCAATTGGTAAACAGGAAATCCCATTCCGTTTATTACCTAGAACTGTTAAACGTGGAATAGACTCATAGAAAAATGCTTAACCGATTACTACAATTTTGACCTCTTCAATACTAGGATCTGCATGGTAGATATCATATATATATACAAAATATGCACATTTTACTCCATCTGTCGCTATGTCAATGCAAACGCCTTATTTAGAGACCATATAACTGACCCTTATGTTGTTTGAACTATAGTATAATTTTTTTTCTTTGACATAAACGTGAAAATATACACGTTACAGATATTATCTTTTACTTACATTTTAAGAAAATTCTCTACCTGTAATCGATAAACAAAATAATTGTGTCTCTCTCATTAAACTGAAAATACTAATTTACTACCGTATAAAATACATGCTTTATAAGATTCGCGATTGTTACAGTTCGTATTAAGAGGAACCTTAGAATAAACATATCATACATTAAGACGAACCTGAGAGTAAAGGAAAAAATACATTAAGAGAAACCTCAGAATAAACTTCAAATTCATTACTATGAACCTTAGAATAAACATAAAGTCTATGAAGAACCTCAGAATAAACATAACATTCATTTACAGGAAGCTTAGAATAAAAATAAAATCTATTAGAAAGAACCAAGAAAAAACATGAAATTTATTAAAAGGAACCTTAGATTAAATATAAAATGCTGCAATTATCAGCATATAATAGAAATATTACATCGATTGACTGGTTATACTTATTTATCTGATAGTAGGCGTAATATTTCTACAATTTGTTGTAGAATAAAAGACGCTCATGTTTTGAAAATAATTGCTCTTTTACTAGGGAATTCACGTTATCTTTTTTTATTTTGGGCTCAAATGCGGTTCAAAATCTTATAAAGGAATTCAGAAACGTAACAAAATATCTTTCATGTTTTGAAAATAATTGCTCTTTTACTAGGGAATTCACGTTATCTTTTTTTATTTTGGGCTCAAATGCGGTTCAAAATCTTATAAAGGAATTCAGAAACGTAACAAAATATCTTTCATGTTTTGAAAATAATTGCTCTTTTACTAGGGAATTCACGTTATCTTTTTTTATTTTGGGCTCAAATGCGGTTCAAAATCTTATAAAGGAATTCAGAAACGTAACAAAATATCTTTCATGTTTTGAAAATAATTGCTCTTTTACTAGGGAATTCACGTTATCTTTTTTTATTTTGGGCTCAAATGCGGTTCAAAATCTTATAAAGGAATTCAGAAACGTAACAAAATATCTTTCATGTTTTGAAAATAATTGCTCTTTTACTAGGGAATTCACGTTATCTTTTTTTATTTTGGGCTCAAATGCGGTTCAAAATCTTATAAAGGAATTCAGAAACGCGAAAAATTAAATAAAACGATAAATGATTATCAAGAAAAATATACATGAATTTTAAAGCCGTTTGGGATACGGCGTACAAAAAATAGATTTTCTCAATTTCAAAATTCATATGATAGAAGTAAATATGTCGAGTAAAAGTAACTATCGCGATGTATACATTTAGGACAAAAATAGAAACAATTCTACGAAACCAGTTTGCATTTACTGAAAAAGTTGAAACCCATAATAGAGAGCATATACTATTGTATGATAAATTTTCGAAGGGTGAAAGAAAGCAAAAAAAAAAATAATTTTGAGTAGGTGTGAAGGAAAACAACTTAAAAGAAAAACAATTCGAATCAGAAATTAATATAGCGAATTTTTTTTAAAATAAGATGTTGCTTTTAGATATTGTTTTATCTGATTATTATGGGCCAACTATGTAATCGCCGTTCTTCTTCAAGCGCCTATCGTTTATATTTGGTTGTTCAGTATTGGGAATGCGTTCCATCCTTTCAATATATCTTTAATGATATGATTTAACTCTGATGGTCGCTTCTTGTTGTGGAGGAGATGCTTGCGTTTTTCATGAATCTGAGAGCGATGCAGTCGACAGTTCTAAATATGTGGCAAGGTCGAAGACGAGGACTCAGACAACCGCAACCAGCCTCAGTATTAGAGTAGAAAAAGCAGACGACGATTACAAAAGATCTGAGTTATTGAACCAGCGGATGAAGAATGCTTCGCATGGTGGACATGCTACAGAAAGAGCCACACGAAATTATAACTGTGTTAGCGAAAGTCCGTTGCAGTTATATAACTGGATTTTGCATGTCTCGTACCATACACTCCGCAAATCGAGGTTGTGAAATCAAATGTGTGGGACATTTCCTGGAAATTTGATGTAAACTTTAAATACATTTACGCTATCGGTACATTTTTTTTTCTTTGATAATGTTCTACTTCTAACCAAATCTCGCAAAGTCAAACGACGATAAAGAATGGATGACAGGAGAATGTTTTGGTGAAACTGAAAGCTTCTAGACCTGAATTTGCACGTTGATGGTGAATTCAGTCATCATTAGTATCATCATAGAGGAAGTGATCAGCAAGGAAGAAAGTAAATTATTAGATATGAGATGAAACCGATGATATAATTTAGCTGTGTTATTTACTTCCGGAACTGAGTAGGTAAATTTCATTAACTAATGGGAGATTTAAACTCACAGATACCAAGTAACTGCAGCAGTTGAAATAAACTCGTGTCTGCATGCGATGCTATACTTTAATTTTGCTATCTTTTTTATGTTGTGTACCCATCAGGACATTGGCAATCACGACCCTTCAAAATTTTCTGTTAGTTGTAGTTCTTAGGAATGTTTTCTTTTTCTCTCTCTCTTATTGTTCCTGTTCTGGCATCCCTTTACAAAAGTTCGTTAGGAAGATTACGCTTTGTTTCTTTGCCTTCAAATATCCCCATAGTTTTTATCCGCTTAATGTGCCCAAGAAATATCAACTATCTTTTTCTGAATTCAAGTGTTTAGAGTCCGATTTGTCTTTCCATTTAATTAAAACCTTCCTCGTTGAATGCATGTTCCGTCATCGGTGTTCTCACCATCCTGCACTATGAAAACAACTCTTTTGCTTCTTATCTCTTCTTCATCTGTGAGAAATGTATTCAGAAACATTTTGTATGGTGAGCATTAGATTGCTATGGACAGAAACAAATAATTATTACTGGAAGAAAATAAATTAATTAATTACTATGGAAAAATGTTTCGAAAGAATGTTGTAATAAATAAATATGTCCCAATGATATCTCCATAAATAAATACTGAAGAATTATGTATACTAACACCCTACTTATTGTAGGCTGATTTAAAATTCAAATGAAACCAAACGGCTCTAATATATATATATATAAAACAACAAACATACATTTCAACAGTCACTAACTAGGGTCTGAACATGGATCTGATTAGGTTCTTCACAATTCTAAACATGTTTTTCTATAAACTTAGTTTTGCTTTTTTTTCTTTCATCCTTAAGTGAGCAGGCGTTTTTTTTTTTGCGAAACGCGTCGTTTATTGATTTTCCACTTTGTCTCGTCTATACATCCTACAAAACACATTAATACTACATATAAATCATTGAGCACTTATTTATCAATTTATCAATATCCCTTTAAAGGAAATACTTAACTAAAATTATTCATCGATTTTATCAAGAGACTTTTTTGTTAAATATTTAAATATATACATTTTAGAGTGAATTAAATTTGTTTTTGGTAAAAATAAAATATATTCTTATTTTATTTACAAAACTTCAACCAAACTGTGTAATTGTTAATTTATAACAAACATATTTACGTAAAACGCCATTTTGCCGAAAAATAATCCGTAGCCTACTGTTGTGATTCATATCTTCATTAAATATCTATACTTTTCATCTTTTAATAATCGTACACCTCTTTTATTAATTAAAAAAAAAGAAAATTTCCACAGCTCACTTTTTATTTTGTCATGAAAAACTTCAAGAAATTATTGTAATTTTAAAAGCAAATGATCACTTAGAAATGTGAAAAAATATCGTCCAAATTCTAAATGCTAAATTTTGAAAAAATCTACAATCGCATATTACAACACCTACTTTAATTGAACCCCGACAGAATGTTTGGACAACAACGATTACAAAATATGAATTAAAGAATGTGTGGAAATTTAGAAATTATAATGTAATTCAGGCTTATCCCCACATATTCACGCACACGCACATACCGGTTGCAGCAGTAACACCTTCAACATGATGTTATGATATTAGTTTGAGGGAGAGACCATTGTCACTTGCGTACGTTCTCTAAAATCACAAAAGTTAGAGATTTAAATGTGGGAGATGTCTCTGTCGCACCCAGGAGCTACTGACTTAACATTATTTTTATTTTTTTTTTTTTTAATCATTTCACCCCAAGCAAGGCAGAAACGCCACTGATGTGCAGGGGGTTACATAAATGTAGAAGGATTAATTTGAAAAGAGTGAGGAGTACAAGCTAGTTAGAAAGGAACAATAGAAAGCTGAGAAAGCAGGTGCAATGACAGATACATGGGCGGAGAGAACGTGAAGATTATACAGGGGAGGGGAGAGAGCTAGAGTCCAGTGGTTAGTAGGTGAGTATTAACTTTGCTTTTAAATTTCTGGAGGTCGTAGCCGTCAGGAAAGCAAGAATACGGGAGTGAGTTCCACAGGTGGGAAGTGCGAGGGAGGAAGCTGCAGGAGTAGAATTGTCGTCTGCGTTTGGCTAACCTGACTGTGAATGGGTGGGACCCAGTTGCCAGTCTGGTTGCACGGGTAAACACCTGTTGAGGAGGCATCAGTGACTTAAGCTCATCCGAGCAGAAGCCATGAAAATATTTATAGAAGAGACAGAGGGAGGCCACATTTCGACGATGGGAAAGTGGCTGCAGACGAGTCGCCAGATCAGTACCTATCACATTACAGACTCTCCTTTGGAGCTTGTCAAGAACACTGAGGAGAACGGCAGGGGCACCTGACCATAAATGGCAGCAGTATTTCTTCTGTATCTCTATAATGGCCGACATCTTGAATTCTTGTATGAATGGTAAATTTGCTATCCAATCCCTGTTACAAACGCCTTCTCAGGTACATTGTTATTTGTTCAACACCCTCAAAACTCTGTTTTATACTGCAAATATGCCAAACTATTAATAGTTACTGTTTTGGGAAGAGATCAAGAGTTAAAACGAAGCCAGTACGTTCAAGCCCTTGGTCACGATGAGACTTCGTGCCATCACAACCATCGACAAACAATCCTGTTACATAATTTCACTCACAATGCTTTTATACGTTTTCCAAATTATATTTTAAGGCTTCTATGTAAATGAAACGAAAAGAAAATGTATTCTAAAGATAAATATTTTCATTGTGATGAAGTTTTGTTGGGAAAAATATATCTCAAGTTTGTTGAGTGCATCCGAAAATAAAAAACGGTTTCCTAAGAAAAAGGGAGAATATTTTGTTTTGTCGTCGGTCCTGAATTTTTGTAATTTACGCCCAAAATGTAGCAGCACATACAAACATATGCTTATATACACCAATACGTATAATGACAAACATACACATACAAAGATGCAAATATTGTTTGTTTTTTTTCCATTTTTATACGTGAAAATAAAAGCTAATGATTTTAAATCTTTTGTCGAATAATTATGCAAAATTTTTATTTTCCTTTGTTTCTTGTAATTTTTTTCTCTTTTACTTCTTTTATCCTCAATCTTTTTCGTCTTTTATTGCCGCTGATATTTCTTTATTTTTAGTATTTACACTTATTTTTCTTTTTTTATTTATTTTCCTTAGTTTCTTTATTCAATTTTGCATCTTTCTATTTTCTTTCTTTTATTTTTTCTTTTAATTTAGATATTTATGCATCAGGTTCATTTCTATTTTCTACATATTTTCTTTACATTAGGCTTCCTTGATTTCCTTCTCATTTTCATTGTTTTGTTAAAATATTGTGTGTAATATTTTTAATCATCTCCCATAATTCATTCTATTACCTGATTATTTGGTTGTATTTTATTTCTTTCTATCTTTCTTCATTCTTTCTGACCTCGTCCACATTAATTTCTCTCCTTTTTTCAAGTGTGGATTTTTTAATTGTTTTTATTTGCCTCATTCACTGTCTCAGTCATTTTCTATTTTAATTTTGATTTTTGATATTTGCTTTATTTTCAAACAAAATATTTCCCAGTTTTTCTTATTTGTTTGACCAGTCGTTTTCTCATTTATTACATATCTATAACATTTTTGTTTTTAATGTATTCTTCCATCTATCACTGTTTTCTATTTCTTGTTCTTCTTCTAATCAGGATAAACTTCATGCAATATTTTTATCTACTTCGATTTTTCTTTACGTTTTAATCACCTAACACTACTAGTATAAACGAATATAATACAATTTAAAAGTATGATTTTAATAAAATTTTAACTCGCTATTAGAAGAGAATGTATACGTATAAATGTCTGTGTTAATACGTAAATTATTTTTTATTATTTTGAATCAATACCATTTCAATGCAAACGTTAGATTTTTTATACTTTGATTTTATCTAAAGTAATTTGGTTTCATATTTGACTACGTGCAGCAAACAAACAGAAACGAATTTGCCTTTAGGAAACTGGCTTTTGCTTCTCTTTCTTTATTACTTTTTTGAAATATTATTGACTATTTAATAATTAAAATATAATTTTATAAGGATGAAACAAAACCTACAGCGATCAACTGAGAATAATTAACAACCACTATATTCGATAAAATTACGAACAAACTGTACTCCTTGGTATGATGATAGACTATATCCGGTAGTATGACCACTGACTTTAGAGATTGGAGGAGTTAATTGCTGTTGTTTCCAAGTTCACGCTGACTCGGGGTAGTAGCACTTGTACTTGTGGGTATGAAAATAAACTATAACCGGCAGCATGACCACTTACTGAAGTAACCACAGAACAGCGAGCGGTTTACGGTTTTGCATCTTTGGGAAATGGTGAAAAATAAATAATAACTTAAAAAGTCGTTTAATGCCTTTGAACACTGACAATGCACAGATGCACAAATGGGTGTGGTCGCCGTTCTTTATTTCAGCATCCTAGAGTATTTCATGGCTTTGAACACTTTTTGGTAATAATTTTCACTAAAAATCTTAAGTGGGACTAATATATAAGACGCATAGATAGAAACAGTGGAAAAAAGCCAGTTCTCCTCCAGTAAGTATCCGTTTTCCACGGGTTGACATGATGTTCTGTCTTATAAACTCCATCCCAGATTAGAAACTGCAAACCCAAATTTGTCAGCACATTCGTACTAATATAAAACTAAGAAATCTGATTCACTCGTCAAAGACGATTAAGTTCGGACAATTTCGGTCATAGGCCAGCAGTTACTGAACAACTCTGACTGTACGAGTAAATATATAGACGATTCTTTCAGAGCTTTGCGTAGAGCCCGTTCAACTTATCACTCATGTATACTTTATTTATTTGAAGAGTCGGTAGCAATATTTTTTTATACCCAACTGAAATATTTATTATTCATTATTTTACTAATTTTTATTAGTATTATTAGTATTATTTAATTTTTATATTATTCATTATTTTACTAATAAATTTGTTTTAATCGTATTCCATAGTTTTTCTTTCTCATTTAATTCTTTCTTTACTCTGAGAATTGTCCTTTTTTGCCATAATTAGTGCCAAATATTACTTCCGACAAACTTTTGCTGAAAGAATCTATTTTAAGCATCTTTCATTGAATACGACAGATAAGAATGTTTTAATGAATATTTTATTGATTTTCTCTGATATTATAATAATTTGTCGACATTGATGTGGACCCAAAGTGGGGGCCAAGGAAGAAAAACACGGAACACGGGTTAGAGGTAAAGAAAGTTATATAAAAGTAAAAGGTTACAAAGAATAGTGCAAGAGTAAGCGGAGCTTACTATCCAGTGGTGTACGACTATTAATAGTCGTACGCGGCTGCGCACCACTGTTACTACAATATTTAGTCAGCCTTCCCACTTAAGGCGAAATATGACACAAGGTCATTTTTATGTGGGTCTTCCGAGACATATGGCACGTCCAAAAATATCTGTCTGTTATTCCCCAGTCGTGATTCTACCTTTCGTCGGAACCACGACTGTGTTAGTGTTCTCCGCCAGAAGGCAGAGAGCTGACAGTGTCAAGAGTAGCACTACTGGTGCTACAATATTTAGTCGGCCTTCCCACTTAAGGCGAAATATGACACAAGGTCATTTTTATGTGGGTGTACCGGGCCCTATAAGCCAAATAGCCTGGCCAAAAATATATTTACCAGTCGTGACTCTACCCTTCGGTGGAGCCACGACTCGGTTAGTGCTCTCTGCCTGTAGGCAGAGAGTGTTCTCCGCCCGACAGCAGAGAGCTGACAGTGTCAATAGTAGCACTACTGGTGCTACGGAATTTACCAACCTTCCCACGAAAGGTTAGATGTGACACAAGGTAATTTTATAGTGGGTCTTCCCGGCCATATAGCCGGGCCAAAAAATGTCTGTCTATTATTACCGAGTCGTGTTTCTACCCTTCGGCGGAACCACAACTGGGTTAGTGCTCTCTGCTCGGAAGCAGAGAGCGCCCTCTGCCCGAAGGCAGAGAGCTGACAGTGTCAATAGTAACACTACTGGTGCTACATTATTTAGCTGTCCCTCCTAGTAAGGGCAACATGTGCCACATGGTCAATTATGACTGGGATTCCCGGGATATATGGCCCGGCCAAAAAATGTAGCACCACTGTTGCTACTACCATAATACTACCATTCACATAGTAATACATTATTGGAAGTGTCCATGATGTAGGTAAGTATCGGTCTCACAACACCCCACTTCCAAGAGTTTCCTTTTTTTTTTTAAAGGAAAAGAAAAAGAAGTAAACTATTAATACTTCTTCCTCTTGGGATTCACGTCGAGTGGTTATATTTTCTTTTTCTCCCCGAGCGTCATATTTCCAGAGAGACTTGGGGCGTGTCAAGATCGAAATGTTTGAATATTACGTCGAACGGCTCTTCGCAGATGTTTTGTGGTGATTTTTCAGATTCATTCAAACAGCATTTTCTGAGCTCATATGGCGTTTGTTGTAGTATTTCGGTCACTGGACAATATAGACCAGGTCGCCAATTCTCTGTTTGATGTTGCCTACTTCCCAGAATGTAATGTTGTTTTTGTAAGCCTTAAAAAGGATTTTGTCGCCAGGATTAAAGTATTTCTTAGGGAGCGAGAGAAATTTCTTCAACTTCACTTGCTGTAGAATGAATTTATCAAAAACAGATTTTCTTGCGAATATTGTTTCTCTGATAGTAGTAAAGATCTACATGCACGTGCTATGGCTTTTCGCGAACCCTCTGGCAGTTTATGGAGAATGCAAGCACCAATGCCGTATGGTCTTGCATCACTTGCGACTATGATGTCGAGATTAGTGTCGTAGTGGGTGAGGGAGAGATTCAAAGTAAGGTTTTTCTTGATCTTCACAAATGCGTCTTGGCATTCAGGGGTCCATAACCATGCTTTATCTTTTCTTAAGAGTTCGTTGAGAGGTCCTCTCAAATTCTGCATGTTCTTAATAAAACGTTGATAGAAGTTAACAAGGCCGAGGAAACTTTGTAACCATTGAACGTTAACTGGTGCCGGCATGTTTCTGATCGCATTAGCTTTTTCTGGATCCGGCCGACGACCGTTTCTGTTTATAATGTGACCTAGGTATTTGATCACTGGTAAGAAAAAGTCACACTTTGCTTCCTTAACCTTAAGCCTGTGTTCTTGTAACCTCTCGAATACGTTTATTATATGGTTCCGGTGCTCAGCCGTCGTTATACTGGTCATCAATATCCAAATAGGCTGTTGTGTAGTCAAGGTCGCCCAGCATGGCTGAAAGATTGTAGGCTCAACCTTGACTCCAAAAGCCAGTCTGTTATATTTGTACAGACCTTTATGGGTGCTTATGCAGAGCAATTTGGAACTTTCTTCATCCACCTCTATCTGAAGGTATGCGTCTGAGAGGTCTATTTTGGAAAATATTTTTCCGTCAATCATTTTGTTGAAGATTTATTCAGAGCTTGGGAGGGGATAATGGTGATCCTGCAAGGCATCGTTTAGCCCTGTGGAAAAATCTGCGCGTACTCGTATTTAGTTAGACTTCTTGTGGTCATAGAACGTAGGTGCTGTCCATTCGTTAGATCTGTTTTTGATAAAATACCCGCTTGTTTGAGTCTATCTAATTCTTTGTTGACCTGCGGAAGGGAAATTCCGATTCTTTTTGAAAACTGCCCTTACACTGTCATTTATCTTGAACTGAGATTTTAATTTAGGACATTTCTCAAGGCCGCCAGAAAAAAAACCTGGAGAAATTGTTATTGGTGTTCCTTTTTTAAATTTTCCGAATTGGACGTTTAACTTTTTATTTTTTGGCAAAAATGGTCATTGGGTAATCCAATAGATTGAATTTTTCTATCCATTCTGTTCTGAATAGGTTATCCAAATGTTTTCGTACGTAGGCTTTCAGCTTTTTGGTAACTTCATATAGTGTTACTGTAAGGATCACTTCGCCTAAGATTATAATATTCTTTTCAGTTACGGATTTTGCTGTTTTATCCGTCTTTAATAGGACGGCTTGTTTAACTTTCGCCAAGTTGCCAGTTGATGATCGATAGGTCAGAACCCGAATCAAGCTGGAATTTTATAAAGTTATTGAAAATATCGAGAGTCCCATATTTTTTTAAATTCCTATCGACTATGTTGTCTGATTGGGCTTGCTTAATTTTACTTTTGTTGACGTACCAGCACTGAGTTAAGTTATGACCACTTTTATTGCAATTTTTGCAATATGTTTTCTTCATGGATGGAGAGAATTTCATCCAATGCCATTTTCCACATTGGTAACATGCTCCGGGAGGTTTCTTTAGCCTATTCGTGTTTTGTTTATTGCGGGATTTAGAACATGAGATTTGCTTTTTGTCTTTTTGCGGGTAATAAGAGGTTGGGTTGCTTCTGATTTTTCTAATCTGAGCCACACCTGATTCCTCGATCGTTTTTTAGTTACACTTGACAGAAATTACTCTTTGGCAATCTTCTGCCAATTTTTGGAGAGTCAATCCCTGTTCGTTTTCGAGTTTGGTAAGTAACCGACGTCTGACCTCGGCGTCTTCTACTGATACTAGACCTTGTGCGAATATTAAGCACTTGAAATCGTCGGCTGTCAGCTCGGCCAGTTTGAAATCATTACAGAGCTTGTGTACCGACGCTGGAAACGTTAGAAAATTTTGATGGTTGTCCTTGACTGTGTTCAGGCATTTCCAACGTTTGTGGAACAAGGTTATGTTAGGTCCGAATAGTTTCGAAAGGAGCTTAATAGTCTCTGAAATTTTCAGGTCCGTAGTTTTCGTGGATAATATGTAGTCTACGAACATACTGTGTTCGATAGTTCCCAGTTTTCTTAATAACAGACGTACCTTTTTCTCACTAGGCCATTGTTCACAGTCTACATTGAAAAGATCTTCATGTTTTGTCTTTCTCTGGTACGTATTAGAATGTTTTAATCGAGTTGTAGATTATACTCTGGGAAAATGTATCATTTTCAGAGTTTTTAGAGCCATTAAATAAGTTTGCAAGTAATTCTTCGAGTTGTTTTTGCTGTAGTTCTGTTTTCTGAAGTGTAAATTGGCGGAATTCTATTTGTTGTTTATGTAACTCCATAAACAATTGTTGCTGCCTTTCGTCTGATTTTTGTTGGTAGAGTTGCTGTCTTTCTTCGATTTTTTGTTGTTTAAGTTTCTGTTCTGTTTGTTGGTCCGACTGTAATCTGAGGAATATTTCTTCCAATTTCTTGTCTTTCATCTGATTTTTGTTGGTGGTTCATTTGGACCCTTAACATTTAAACAATTATTTTTTGGAATTCTACCATATTTAGATAAAAAAAAATGACAGCGATTTTATATGTAGAACAAAGAGATGAAAGATCACAGAAAAAATGACAGCAATTACTGTTGCTTTAAAAACCGGTGTACCAAGGGGAAGGTACACAAGAAAATCTAGACAGATTTTTTTTCTTTTGTAAAAAAAAAAAAAATGGACAGAAAATTAATAAAATTGAGAAGAACTACTTACTTTAGATCTTCCGAGATACCATTGTTCCGTTAATTTCAATGTGACCATTTAAATTTTCTTCACACTTATTATTTTTTTCCTCTAGCAAAAAAAAAAAAAAAAAAAATTCAGCAAGGAAAGGGAGAAAAGAATTATTTCTTGCTAGGGGCTCAAAAGTTCATTTGCATAAGTTTTTTCAATTAAGCAGGTTTTTTCTCTTTTCTTTCCTTCGACGGGCGACTTTTGTAATTGTTGACAAAAAAAATATATAAATAAACGCGCTAGATTTTTTTTTCCTTCTTTCAGGAGAAATTGCTTCTTTTTTTTTTTTGGAAAAACTCACCTCGGTGAATTTGAGGGGTGGGTAACTTTATGCACGAGATTTGTAGTAATTCAAATCAATTACATAAAATTTTAAACACTTTGATGAATTCGCAACTTGGTTAATAACTTTTCGAACGTGAGTCAAACATAGTACTTTGAGCACTTGATTTATTCAGTTTGTTTTGTGCACAAGCTGGGTTATTTTGTAAGCAATTGTTCTCGATACTTGGTTTCTCGTTTATTGTTTGCACATACTTGAGTAACCTTGAATATTATTTGTAAAAGGTAGCTGTGTATTGCGTTTCATTCGCTGATGTAGAAATGCCAGCTCAAATTTTAGTTCAACAGTGATGTGGGAACCAGTGGGGTTAAGGAGTCCTCTGTCGCTACTGATCTGGAACTGTGGCTTTGCTGATTTCGGCGTGGGCGCGTGTCTCAAATCCTCTGCCGCCAGTGATGTGGTTCTAAAGTGGGGACCACGGAAGGAAAACACGGAACACGGGTTAAAGTTAAAGAAAGATATATGAAACAGAAACGTTATAAAGAATAGTGTAAGGGTAAGCGGAGCTTACTATCCAGTGGTGTCCGATATTGGTAGTCGTATGCGGTGCTACATTATTTAGCTGTCCCTCCCAGTAAGGGCAACATGTGACACATGGTCAGTTTATGACTGGGATTCCGGGCTATATGGCCCGGCCAAAAAATGTCTGTCTATTTTTACCCAGTCGTGCTTTTACTCTTCGGCGGAACCACGACTGGGTTATTGCTCTCTGATCGGAAGCAGAGAGCGCCCTCTACCCGAAGGCAGAGTGCTGACAGTGTAATAAAAGCAGCAGGAGCAGCAGCAAACTGCTGGCGCTACGCCCATAATACTACCATTTTCATAGTAATATAGTACTGGAAGTGTCCAAGATGTAGGTAAGTATCGGTCTCACAACAGACATATATGAAAGGAAATACAAAATGTTCTTAATGAAATCAACAAAATACAGCTGACATTTACTTTATGTGTTTTTAATCGTTTCACCCCAAGCAACGCGATAACGGCACGGCTGCGGAGGGGGCTACATAAGAGAAGAGTGAAAGTTTAAGCAGAAGGAGAGCGAAGAGAAAGACAAAACAATTACATCGGTTGTCAGAGAAAGGTCAATAGAAGGATTTGAATACCAGTGTGAAGACAGCCGCGAGGGTAGATTAAGAAACGAAAAGAACAAGATACACGAAGTGATGCGGAAAGGACGACAGATAGACTGGCGTAAATTTGAAAAGAGATGATGGGAAGTGACAATGAATTGGAGATTTTAGCCGCGTGGGAAGCAAGTACACGGGAGTATGTTCCACAAGCGGGAAGTGCGAAAATTACGAGAAATGAAGCTGCATTTAGTTGATTTAACTGAAAAAGGGTGGTACGTTTTTGCCAATCTGGTTGCGCGAGTAAATTTTTGTGGCGAGTGCATCTGTGATCTAAGCTCCTCGGAGTAGAAATCATGAAATTATTTGTAGAATAGACAAAGGGAAGCCACATCTCGCCGGTGAGTCGATAAGCCATGCCGAGATCGATCACTTTATAGATTCTCTTTTGGAGCCTGTTGAAAACACTGAGATGAATGCAGAGAATACCGACAAAATATGACAATAGTATTCAATGTCCGGTCGGATAGTTGATTAGTATATATGCAAGATGGACACAGGAAGGAGAAAACATCTTGGTCCGACACAGTGATCCAACCTTCCTAGCGGCTAATTTATCTACTGATTCAATGTAATGGTTCCACTTGTGGTCGAAAGAGAGAGTGAGGTCGAGGAGGCGCAGTGTAGAACTTTCAGGGAGACTCGTTTGATCCATATTGATGGAAAGTGGTTGACAGAGAGCGGCTTCGTTCTAGAAGCATTAAAATTTACAAGCCATTTCTTATCCCAGTCTACCCCAGAGTGGAAATACTTCTCGAGAACAGTAGCGAGGTTTTCTTTAGTCGCCTCAACAGATTTCTTGCTGAGTTAGGAGTAAATAGTAGTGACAACATTGTAGATGCCTACTTGGGATTTGATAATGTCAGGGAGGTCGTTTGTGAAGATCAGAAAGAGTGTGGTAGGATGTGGAGGCATGCCATTTGAAGACGAAATTCATTATGCAGTTTGATAGGAAAGTTTGGGTCAAAGTGATACCATAACCCTGTTTTTTGCGCAGAAGCACAGCGTGCCAAACCCTATCAAATGCTTTGGAGATATCTAGGGCAATAGCTAGAGCTTCGCCGGAATTATCGAGAACCTTGTATATGTGATGGTCGTTAGAATATCGGCAGTAGACCTGTTAAAGCAGAAACCATACTATCTCTCTCAGAATAGTTTATGGGCAGTAAGATGTTGAAATGTTTCAGCATTGATAATAGCCTTGAACACTTTTTCGAAAATTGGTAGGAGGCTGATAGATAAATAATTGGATGGTTCCGTAGGTTTCCCTGTGTTCTTAAATGCAAGAAACACAGAAGAGGACTTCCAGCAGGCATGAAAACAGGAAATAGGGAGGCAGGAATTTTAAAGTTTCGAGAGGACAGAGAATAGTTCAGGAGCACATTTTTTCAGCACAACGACAAGGATTCCGTTACCTTTGCTCGCCTTATGGTGGTCAGGTTTTGAAATTTTCTCAGGCATCAGAGAGAGGATTAAGTGAACATCTCTCACATGAGCCTTAGTTCTAAGAGGGAAGTCGGGTGCAGATAATCAAGACGAGTCAAATGTGGAGTAGGATGAGAATCTGCACGCAAAGCACTAGGCCTTGTCCACAGATGCCGTGTAATTAGTTATTTAGTGTAAATTGAAAGATAATTACGTTTGAATAATTATTTGCTATATATTTTGTTCATAAATTATTTTAGATAATGAAAACTTAACAATAAATATTCTCCTGTCTTAGTGTCATAACTGAAAATACGCGAGATCTTCAAAAAGAAAAATCAAACTAACTGGAGGCAAAAAGACATTCTTTGGGATACGGTAAACCTTTAAATCTGTGTGGATGCTCTCTACACAAGCCTTCATCAGTATAACCAAGTGATATGCGTGTGAAGATTCGTTTTAGATCTAAACTGAATTGTTGGACCGTCGTATGTCAAAATTGTATCCAACACAGACAAACAGACAGACAGCAAGACAGACACACACACGCACAGAGGCACACACACACGCACAGAGGAACACACACACACACACACACACACACACACACACACATATATATATATATATATATATATATATATATATATACTATTGCATTTTTTAGTATAATCCTGTGTCGTGTTTGTTGTTTCCGTCGATATTTCAACACTTATTTAATGATTTCAAATGCAAGACATCGTCAAACACAGAGGGCAGAGTTGGAGTTTCCTACAGTAATTTATTTTTTCATTTCCGTTGCAGGAAGTCCGAAAGATGATTTAATAGAAAAACAAATTTTTCAAATTGTATGCGAGAATATTACTGAAATAGAAATATTACAGGAGAGGAAATAGCTTCAAGGAAGTTAAACAAAATTTCAACAAGATTGTAGATTTTTTATTGAAATAGTGTCATCTGCTGTTTAGTGATGGCAAATAGACTGTGCTTGTATTTTCAAGAATTTTATCTTCACTTATTTACTCACTCTTGAGATCTTGTGCCAGACAGGATTAAACATATTCAGTGGATGCTTACTGAACTTACATTAAGTTTTTCAATCTCATTGTTTCTTTCTGATTATTGCTGTCTATGTACATACACGCCAAATACACGCATATCTATCTATCTATCTATCTATCTATCTATCTATCTATCTATCTATCTATCTATCTATCTATCTATCTATCCCCATACATGTAAATACATATATATATATATATATATATATATATATATTATGTATGTATGTATGTGTGCGTGTGTGTGCGTGCAAGTCAAAAGGAAAATTCATCCTTGATAATGGCCAAACAGAATAGCCAAATGCGTTTGGGAAAAAAACATTCGGATATTGTCATATAATTTATGTCCTAAAAAGGACAACAAATATAAGATGACAAGAAAATTTATTAAAAAAGAAAAAAACAAAACAAAACACGCACACAAGAAACGTAAAAATATTATCTTAACCAATACGGGATTGATGCCTAAGAACAATATATATATATATATATATATATATAATATTAATAATTGTTATAATATATTTCGATCCGTCTCGAAAAACCCACCGCGGAGGGGAAAAAAAGGGAAATAAAAAAAAGAAACAAACTAAGTACTTGAACACACGTCAAAATACTCGTTGAAAAGAAAAAAGAACTGAGACAAGAAGCCTAACACTAAAGCGCTCAACAAAATAGTAAGGCAAACAAATAAGAATAAATCTAGCATAGAGCCAACAGACCTACCTAAGTTTCACCTAACGGATCGTTAGGGCAAGCTGACTTGTTATTACATTTGTTTATAAAATGTTTTTATCACTACACAAAAAATTTCATGTTTTAGAACAATAATGTTCTTTTTCAGGTGATATGTTAAAATAAATGGTGAAAATGATTTATTTTGAAATTTGGTTTACTTGCTTTAATGCGATCTCAACGCTCAGCATGACATAAACACCCATGAGATGGGATTATATATAGGATTAATGAACTTAAGATAGTACAAAATTCCACACATTTATTACCGAAATAATACGAAAACTAATTAGAGAATTCAAAAGTCTAAACTTAAAAATTATAATCAACAATAATTTAAAAGTAAAATAACTTCCTTGATATAACACTAGATTTAATAAATGATACTTATCAGCCAGATATAAAACCTAACGAATATCCATTATACATACCCATAGTCTAATTACCCACAAGTATAATCAAATATATACCATGCTCCATAGAATATAGAATTAGTAAAAACCCTTCTAGAAAAGATTAAAGGTTTTTATAATAATGCCCTAAAGCACAGTGGCTTCAAAGACCAGTATATAAAATGCATAAAAACTATAACTATAATAGGAAAAAAGAAATAGAAATATCACTGTGTATGTACTCACTTTTAGCTAAATGGTTATCACCAATCTAATTAAGAAACATTTCCCTAATAATAACACAGAAAGTAATTTGTTAATAAAAAATACCCTTAAATAAAGTTATATTTGTACAAGTAGTCTAGAAAAAACATTAATATTCATAATAATAAGATCTTAAATCAGCACATAAATCAAGCTAACAAATATTAAAATAACAATAATACAAACTTATGTAACTGCCGAAATCCTAACAACTGCCCACTGGAAAATATGTCTGCAACCAAATCTATTGTGCACCAATGTAATATAACTTCAAATGAAAACATAACTTATAAAAAAGTTAGCATTGGATCTACAAAAAACACATGTAAACAGCATTGGTATATGCTCTTCACTTTCTTGAAAAACAACACATACCTAAACCAAACATCCCCTCTGCGTAATTTTGGAACTTAAAAATACAAACAAAACTCCCACAGTAAAATGGAAAATTCTGGAAAACCCAAAATATTTAAGTCATTCTACGATAGCTGCCTTTTTGTTTCTGAGTGAAAAGCTTCAGATTATAAGGTTTTCTTAAAAAACAAAGAACTACTGAACCATACAGATGAATTGACCGTTTTATGTAAACATCAAAAATAATCTTTTAAATTTAATTATTACATTTATAACTTAAAACATTAAAATAAATATTTTACCAAAATAAATGAGCCCCACAATACTTATTTGCATTTCTTAACTAAAATATACCTTAGCATATTTAATTCTAATTCTAATTAAAAACTCATTTTCAAAAATTCTTTAAAATTTAATTAATTGCAGTGTTTCTGCTATGACATATGCTCCAATATAACTTAAAACTTGAAAAATTATTTTGCAAAAATAAATTACCCACACAATATTTAATTGGTTTTCTTACCTACAATATACCTTAGTATGTCATAATTATTTAATCCTGATTCTAAATTAAATATTCCACCCATTTTACTCATAAGGTTATAAAAAACTAATTTAAAAAACCTAAAATCCAACCTGCTGTTAAAAGGTATTGTTTACTTATTTAAATAATGTATGTTCCCCAATTTGTGTCTTACTTAGACAAATTTTTCCTTTAAAATTTAATTAATTACAATGTTCCGTTTATAACATTATTATCTTATTAAGAATTTTTTTTCTAAAATTAATGACCCACGCAATACTTAACTGTTTTTCTTAACTACAATATACCTAAGATTACCATAAGTATTTAATCCTAATTATAACGTAAACATTCCAGCCCTTTTCTCATGAAGTATTACAAAATTCTTTTAACAAAAAACTAAATTCCAACCTGTTGTTGAAAAATATTGTCTACCCATTTAATTTAATCTATGATCCCACCTTGTAACTTATTCAGACAAAATGATAAAGTGACATATCTCGACACCAAGCTATGCTGCTTCCTTTGGCGACCCAGATCTTCAAATCTATATTTACCTAATTCTCAAATTAGGATTTAACAGAATCCACGCACCTAAAAAATATTCTCCAAATGCCAACAACTAATTTCATAAATAACGATGAATTCATTTTATACTTTCGAAATAATTTTCACCATTTGTTTTAGCATTTTTCTGTAGTGATACAATGCTTTGTTTTGTTCTGCCCTTGTGTCTATTAGGTGTTGGCCATTGCATCCGGAGTCTATGTTTTTTTCTTTGTATTTCATATATATCTTACAAATTTTGACCGTTTTATGTAAACATCTTTGGGGATATTTTAATAACTAGCAATTAAAGCATAGGCACCCGGCCACAACAAATAGTTTTAGATGTCATGTAATTTTACTCTCACTCACAGTGTTCATCATATTTCAGATTATTGTTGCCGTTCCGAACAGGCTTCCATTCCTCAACAGTTCAGCTGCCTAATCAATTAAATTTTTATTATGCATGTCTATTCGGTTAGTTACTGTAAAAGTGCATGAACGAAATATATTATGTTTTTGAGATTCTTAAAAAAAGACTAATTTTAAAGAAAAATAGAAAAGATTTATGAAGTAAATAAATATTTAAAACAACGGTTGAAGAAAAATATGAAAGCGTACTCAATAATATTAAGAAAATGAAAAAATCATTACACAAGTTATTCAGACAGTTATTCCCCGGCTTTCAAATAACGTTAAAATGAGGAATAATGACTGATATTACCGAAATCTAAAAAATGGTATAATACATATAAAAGGAAACGTATATGTAGAGGGAAAGTGATATTAAAAAGAATAATGGCAGAAATTGACAGGAGTAAATAAAGACGAAGAGAAATCGTAAATGTAAACAAATATGAGAGAGAGATATATAGAGAGAGAGAGAGTGAGAGAGAGATAGTGAGAGAAAATAAGAAAAAGTAAGAAATATACGTCATTATTTATTTTCCTGAGGATTTTTATTTTATTTTAGCGCTTCATATTCTAACAGTAAACATTTACTATTTTTAATCCACGTTCTCTTCTTTTGACTAAATCCTCTTTTTCTCCAAATCGGTGCTATTGTTATTAGAGCAGCAAGTTTCTTTTTCTATTTTATTGTACTTCATTTTGTTATATATTTTGCCCTTTGGCAATAAACGATGGAGGAATGCTCATATATCAAATTTCCATATAGAATGAAAAGATGGCGGGCTCTTCAAATATGACGTTGTCTGCCAAATAAAGAAATGGCAGAAAGAAACGTAGAATATTTTTTGTTTTATTTTTGCTTCGTTTTGTAATGACCGAGCTGTATAAAAAGCTAAACGCATAGGCATATATATATGGACCTTTACACAAAGCTCACAAAAAACAAGAAGGACGTTGGTTCAAAAATCAGGAAGATTCACAGACCTATGAAAATATACATAAATAAATTGAAATAGTCTAGAAAAAACGATGTTAAAATAAATATATGCATACATGCACTCATATCTTTTCACATTGAAGATTATTTATCTTAAAAAGTATATATATATATATATATATATATATATATATATATATATATATATATATAGATGTTCCTGAATAAAGAAATAAAGATACCGTCCTGAATAAATTCATACATACTAATGAGTTCACACACAGATACACACGCATACATAAACACACACACACACACACACACACACACACACACACACATATATACATATATATATATATATATATATTACACAGATATACATATATAAACAATCTTTAACTCTCACATACACACATATATATACATAGATATATACGTATATATATGTATAAATGAAATGTACAATATCTCTATATATATCAACCTATTCAACAATATCGCTTATATATCTACATATCTATATATATAGTGGTTTATTCACTATATGTGAAAAAAATGATTGACGATAATTTCTTTATATATATATATATATATATATATAAAAAGAAATATATATATATGGATGAGTCAGAGGTACAGTCTCTATATATCTCCCTAATTAACTCTATTTTTCTTTATATATATATATATATATATATATATTGGTTTATTCATTGAAGGTGAAAAAATGATTGAAGAGCATTTCATTTCAAACATTCATAACGCTTATGTGTATATATTTGAACGTATATTTATTCTCATAAAATTTAATATATTCTATTTCATACTATATTATATATACATGTGTGTGATTATGTGTGTGTGTGAAAAACAATTTTTTTATAAGAAATATTTTTGGAAAATCTACGACAAACAGAAAAAAATTTCGTGTCACGCGTTTCATTCTCTAGGAATTCATCAGAATAGAGTGATATCTACGTGGTTGTGACTGTACGTGAGCATGAAGAAGGGTGCTAAAAACAACCATTAGAAAAAATGTATTAAACCGAGCAAAAGTTACCTCTTCCACGGCAAATAATTTCTGCAGTGAAATTAAAAGCACTAAAGAAACACTAATAAATAATGACTTTCCTAACTGCATCCTTCATGAACAAATTAGACAACCCATTAGGAATATTAACATAAATCAAAACGAATATAATATTTCATCAAATAACCCTAAAATTATCAACTTTCTGTAATGTAATCTGTTGCAATCAAAGTATAAACAAGATGATAATATCCTAAAATAAATCTCATATTTACCAATATGTTCCCCACTGATCTTCGTAAAACTTAATACTAATTATATACTATGCACTATTTGACACAACAAAATTAATCATACGCAGTAACTCTTCACTATTAATTCATGTTTTTGAGTAAAATTCAAAATTGAATATCAGTTCAAATGTCCTCTACGACATTGTTTCTGACAAAAGTACAACTGTTGGTTTGACAACCAGAACATTATCAAAACTTTTTCCTGCTCATTTGTCGGATACAAGTTCTATTACGCAAAATTCAAAAACAACTTCACAATACAAGAATTCATTTTTGACAACACCAATATACTACGCCACAAAATTAATAAACTAAAATTTCAAATTTTTGAAGCCATCTATATCATAATTAGCGAACCAACACTGAAGAAAAATGTGTTACGAATGTAGTATCAATGATTTCAAATGCATTTAACTAACATTTAAAACCACTTGCATTTTTACCATCTCTGGTTAGAGATCTTACATTGTAGACGCTTGTTTATAAAAATATATTAGCTATAAGGTTAATTTTAAAATAACAGAGCGCGTTTAAGCGTGTTTACAAAAATCCCAATCACGACGATTACTGTTAAATTAATTTTGTTTTCACAGATCCCCACTACAGATGAACTCGGAGGGTATCGAAACTAGGGTTAGCAAGAACTACAGGACTTTCCTCAGTGAATTTCCACTTAACATCAAGAAAATAACTGGAGAGTAAGTTATGATTATTATCAAAATGAATAAATATCATACGTCTGTACGAGTGGATTTGCAACATCAAAAATGATGGCAAAATATTTATATCTCTATGTCGTCCAAAATGACGGTAATATATATATTTATGTACTTACTATTGAGTATCTTACATTAAGACATAAAACATAAAACAAAACAATCGAAACTCCTGAGCGTGGCAGGAAGGATATATATATATATATATATATATATATATATATATATATATATAATGAAAACTAATTACTGTACTCGTAAAGTTTTCTTTATCTTGCCGTTTGTTTGTTTTTCTAGTTAGCCTTAATAATAAAAAATACCCATGAATTAGTTTATAGTTGAAGAAATAATCTAGAAAAACTATTGAAAATCATAACAATAAAATCTGAAATCGATACATAAATTAAAGTAACAAATATTATCTAACTAACGAAAATAACAATAATAGAAATTTATGTAATTTTCTAAAGCCTAAAAAGTGTCCACTGGATAATAGGTGTCTAAAATATTTTATTGTGTACCAATGTACTATAACATCAAATGAAATTCTGACTATTAAGAACATTATATTGGATCTACTAAGAATACTTTTAAGTAGCGTTAATATTTGCATTTAATCTCCTTGAAAAATAGTGTTATATTATATATTCTCTTTTGCGATGTCAACAATGTTGCTATAGATTCTGTCTCTCCCACTACGACGGAGATGATGATAATTTCACAATAAAATTATGGAAATACAAGGCTACAATTCTGGGTCCACGGTGCTGAATCAACGATGCTTGTACAAAAAAATGGCGAATACTACACGACGATGTTGGGCTGGCGACAAAAATTAAACTTTATAAATTCAGCAGATTTTAAGACGACACTTCTCAAAACTTCTGGGGTGACGCTTAAAACTTTCAACTCAAATCATAAATGCTCTTCGTCGCGGACCACTCAACAAGACTTATTCTCAAAAATCTGTTTCATCTAATCATTTCATAATCTTCTTCATCTTCTCTGTTCTTTAGTCGTCATCGTCAGCAATAACAAATAAAATCTTTAACAAACACCTCCGACACGGTCTAAAATATTAGAAACACACCAATATGTAAAATAAAATATAAAATATATTTTACGTTTTCTTTTTCATACAATATCGTCGTTGATGACAAGCCATCAGTGAGAAAATTTTTGGTGAGAGTTTTCAGCACCCCACCTCGGGCAACACTGAATTTTCTCAACCGTACGCTTCAACGGTTGAGTCATGACCCTTCATAATCAAAATCAAAATTACTACTAATGATTTTCTAACTGTCAGCTTGACGTCACATCCGTGCCATTGACACTTATATTCCAGTATAAACTTAAATGTGGGACACAAACCTCGGACCTCGATAGACAAAACAAAAATCCAAATGCGAAATGGCTTCCCTTTTATGATCAACTGACTGATGTTTTTCAACAAAATATATTTCACTCAAATCTAAAAATATCTGACAACAAGCGTAAATTTTCATTGTCAAAAATTTCATGATTCTCAAAAATATCGTCTAAAGAATATTTAACAATAGCATGTACAGAAACCAAACATATATTTTGGATGCTAAATGATGCAAGAAAAAAAAAGTATAATGGAAAATTGCGGGAAAAGTAAAAATTTTAACAAGCTGCAGATTTCAAGTTTCTTTAAATGAATGTGCGTTGTGGTGCAGTTGATATCAACTCGGAATGAGAAATAGGGGAATTCCAGTTGAATTCCTGGCAAAAATTTCCCTTGGGAAGAGTATTAATCCGTACTTACCTCCAGTCATGGCTTAAATAACAGGGCAGATTGGTTTCTGTAGCTTTGCCTGGCAACCAGTCTACCGCAAAAGTAATGGCAACGTACTGCGGGATAATCTAAAGAGAGAACTCGCGGTAAGGCATTTAGCAAATGACAGTAAAGCGAATGAGCTGAGAGTACGCTACCCCGCTGTTTTCTCTCTAATGAACGAAGCCGATGCTGCATCGCTATTCGTTCTCGCTCCATGATAGTGACAGGAGTATAATATATATATATATATATATATATATATATATATATATATATATATATATATAAATGCACAACAGTCATTATTATAATAAAGAGGGTTATTCAATGCTTGAATAAGATATGCAGCCTAAATACACTTACACACAGAGACACACATATACACAAAATTTATATAATTCAAATTTATAAAGGATGCGGTTTCAATACTGAAAATATCGATATAGACCGATTCGAAAATAAATTCAAAGTGTGTGTCAGTTTCATGCATCAATCCAATCTTTGATCATGTGTTCTGTTCTTCAGACTACGTTGGCAGTTAAAACTGACATCATCATGCCGTGTGGATTTCTATATACACGTTCAACCTAACCTATAGGTTGCGAATGGTAAATATTCTTATTTTCTTTTATTTAGGTCATGCACATTGTTTGTTTCCGATATTGACGACTGCACAATATAATAGGATCAGGTGGGCACCGACTTTATTAAAAATAGCATTATATTCAAATTAACTCCGCCAGATTTGGAAATAGTGTACTGTGCTATCTGGAACTCGCACCGGAAGCCCATTACGAGTGTCAAATTGAAGACATTGTTGAGATTACGGAGATATGGCAGCTTGGATCGTTTGATGAAAAAATAATTCCTAAATTTCTTAGTGAAGACCTCACACTTAACACGAGGGCCTACATCATATGCCTTGAGGAGGTAGTACTACCCTGGGTTAAGCGTGTTACTCTGGCAACACAATGCCACAAAAGCAAGAGAATCTATTCATGACTGCCAGAAAATTTCTGCGTTCTCTACATCTGGACACTTAATTACTCAGATTGAAACTTGGTTATTATCTATGGGGCGCAGTTGAGCGAGAGACCAACAAAATTGCTAAATATGTCTCTTAAAATGTGATATCAGTGTTATTTATATTTTTGCTTAATTTAGACGAAGTTATACAATACAGCATGTACATACACATTGGCATCACACTTTAGCACACACACACACACACACACACACACACACACATATATATATATATATATATATATATATATATATATATATATATATATATCACAAAATATCTTGAAATGCGAAAGAGCAGATTTATTCAATAAAATCAATAATAGCTTCAGTCATGCCCAACAAAAAGGAATGTCAAGAAAAACAGCATACTGTTTCCAAATTTCTGGTGTCACGGTTCCAACCTGACCCTAGAATAAAAGGCAGTCTGTAAAATCAAAACAAACAACGAGCACACACGAAATTTTAAAATTATAACATTGTGACAATTTACCTTTTTTACATTATTCGGACTATTGTACCTTTGTACGACGTTTCGGCCGTTGTGCACTCCGGTCTTTTTTACTGGGGTATATCATTTTCATTCCTTGTACACAAGGAATGAGAACGATATACCCTAGTGATCGTAATAAAGGGTCCGGATCGAAATTTCTAGCACATGAAGAAGACAGTAGCGTACAACGGCCGAATCGTCATACAAACGGCAACAATAGTCCGAATAATGTAAATATTGTAAATAATACCTCATCTCAGAAATATAGACAATTTACCCCTCACAACCTGCATATGTGTGTGTGTGTATGTGTGGGTACGTGAGTATTTGTGTTTCTGTGTGTGTGCTTGCGTCTCTGTGTGCGTGTGATTATTAACTGTCTAATCAGCTCACTATCTTTCATATCCGAAGGCATCTACGTCTCTTGCCACAGATATCATTAACATATCTTCTTTTGTTTTCTTTTCTGTAATCAATAAAGTCGTTTAATTTTCGCCAAACACTCTTATTTTTACTTCTTTCTCATAAATACATTTTATCTTATTACCCAACATTCTCATGATAAACACCTTTTTTATCTTATCTCATGCTCTTTTTTATTATCAGCTCTAATTGTAGTTAAGGAAGCAATTGTCATCAGTTTCAATTTCATTTCTGCAATTTAATTATTTAGTGTTATGCGATTAACATCACAAGAACGAAAGAAATCAAGTCGAAAACCTTTGCCTAAAGCGGTTGAACAATTGACGTTAGAACTACTCGTAGTAATTATTATATTACAAATGTACGCGTGCAGTCAAAAATGATGGCAAAATATTTGAGAGGATATTAGCTGTTTCTTCACAGGTTATCCTCCTGAACGTAACGAAATGCTCTCTATTATAATAAAGGCCGTTCAGATGGATTACCTAATTCAAATCAAGAGTTCAAAATTGATAAGATTATATAAAAAAATGAGATGGACATTTTGAGACTGTTGATTAAAACAATCACATTATTCAAACCAGGAATTCAAAATTAATGAGCGTACACACACACACACACACACACGCACACACACACACACACACATATATATATATATATATATATATATATATAAACAGAGATATATATATATTTCGATTTAAATAGATCACCTCATTCAAGCCAGAACTTCAAAATTAATGAGCATATATATATATATATAAAATAAAAAATGTGAGAAGCGGTGAACGTTTTCTTTAAAATATATATTTATCGTTTGGTATTCATACAAGTTATGGAGTATTAATTTCTCATGATTTGCGCTACACGTGTTTCGAGTCTAAAATTGACTCTCTTCAGTCGAACAAATTCGTTGTTTTGCGTTTGGGTTTCTCTGAGTATATATATATATATATATATATATATATATATATATATACATATATATATAAACAAAAACAAAAATACAAGCAAATCAGCCAAAATTTAATAACGCAGTTTTGTCTTACAAAATGTTTATATTGAAAGAAAATATAAAATGTAAAAATGTGTTCATTTAACTTAAATCATTGACAGTTGTGGCAAAATCTCTGAGCGTCAATACGAAGTTAACAAATGGGTACATAACTGAAAGATTATTAGGAAAAAGGAGATTATATTCCTGGTGTTAATTTCGATATACAGTCAATAAGACAGATTATGTTAAAATAATAATTACAAAGGAAAATGTCTAATAACCAAAAATTGTACGAGTTAGGAATTCTCCAAAATAATTTCATTAATATATCCTAAAGACTGTTATCTGAGGAATTATATATATATATATATATATATATATATATATATATATATATATATATATATTTGTGTTTGTGTGTTTGAGAAAGATATCACCGCATTGATTAATGTATTCAATAATTATTAATAAATATGTGCTTAGTATCTGAGATAGAGAGCACGTGAAGAAAAGTCAGTTTGTTACTTAAAAATTGAAAAATAAATATATTTATATATGGAATGGGCTAGAACGAAATATTTTCTCAAACTTTTGGATGTTTTCGGCGAGTTCTACTTCAGGAAGAACCGTTGACAAATAATTTTTTTTTCTTGGCTATTCAAATTAGTATTCATGTTATGTAGTACCAACTCCTTGAATATATATATATATATATATATATATATATATATATATATATATATATATATACAGTACACTAAATCTAAAATTGAGCCAACACCGTCAGGTCCAGGTCCTGACAATCCGTTGTGTGAAACCGCAGTCGGTGTTGGCTCAATTTTAGATTTAGTGTACTGTATTTTTTGCTCTACTTTTCTACTTTCGTATAGAGCACTTTACTGTTACTGTTTTTTTTTTCGTTCAAACAAGTACTTGACGCATTGTTTTTGTGCGCTGTTTGTTTCTTTTTTTTTCTTCCCCACTATTTAACCTACGAGGTAATCCTCGTTGGGTTAGTGCTGCTTTATTGTAATTAAGTATATATATATATATATATATATATATATATATATATATATGCAAACGCACACACACACACACACACAGATATATAGTTTTCTGGTATGCTATTTTTATGGGTAAAAGTGCATGCATGTATAACAGTCGACGCTGATATTAACAACACCGGAACAACAGTCTGTTTCCTCTTCCAGCCATATGAGGATGTTATAGTAGCTCCAACGAGAGAAAATTGTGTATTTTAAATAAAAAATGTAACCCCAAATTTACTTTTATAAAATGTATTGTATTGTCATTTTGATATCCTGCTATACGTGCTTCTGGTCTGGTGACCTTCATCAAGCAGGGAGTAGTTGTTTCCAAATATTAAAATGAATTAATTATCGTTATAATCTCTGTTTTTAGTCATCGTTTTGTTAGTTCGTTATAATAGTTAACACTTTCTTGTATTTCGCTGCAGTTGCGATTCTACGTGGGGAGCAATAGAGACCAATTCCCACACCCCGAATTTTGGCTGGCTTCTCGCTTGTCCCCCTCTACTTTTATAAACTTCAAATATTTATGAAACTAATTGAAAAGTTTTGATCTTCAACACTCTCACTAGGATTTTTTTTCTTTAAGCTTTTTAAGGGCACATACAGCGTTGTGGTCCAGTGGATATCGGCTCGGAACGAGAATCCGGGGAGCCGAGTTCAAATTCCAGTTGCAATCCATTGTATTCACTTACGCGCAAATACCCTTGGAAAAGGTATTAATCCGTCTCTTCCTTCCAGTTATGAGTTAAATAGCAGGACAGATTGGGTTCTATAGCCTTGGTCGGCAACCAGTCTACCGCAGAAAGCAATGGCAACCTACTGCGGGATAATCTTTTGCCCAGTCAGTCACATCACTTTCGAGACATGATCGCCTCAGCGTGTATCGCGTATGGCACTTAACTGACTGACAGGGAACATTTTGAAAGAAAAATCCACTAAATAAAACAACCAGAAACAGACATGTTATCAGTGAGTGAAAGAGACTTCATAATCATATTTATCATACTTTCATGTCTGACGGAAGACTTTAATTAGGAATAATGCCTCCAACTTGATATGTAGACACATATGCAGTCAGTTAAATAAATAACTAAAAAATTCGCACTCTTTTAGTGAATCGGTCATTCAGAAGAGAGCCATAAAATGTCAATCCCCCAAATAATTAGTCATCATTCACAAGTATCAGCTAAAATTCTAATACCAGCTGTCAGGGTAATAAAATATGTCATTTTACTCCTCCTTTTAAAGGCAAAATCATGACGGTTAAAATATAGGTAACCGAATAGAAACGAAGAAAATAATTTACGTTTTTTTGTTCTTTTGTTTTTGTTTTTTACATCTCTCTTTTTTTACATCTCTTTTAATCCTTGTAAAAATAACAGTATCTAGAAAAATGCTATAAAATTAATAAAAACGAACTTTTTTCATCAAAATGGTTGTTATTATGTAGAACAAAAATCAATATATTTTTATTTATATAAAAACATAATCCTTCCTAATACGTTCAAAATTTTGGTAAAATATTTTGTTTTGATTTTCATAAGAGGTAACCAAATCGTTACGAGAGTTTGAAATGGAAAATGTAATATTACGTAACTCAGGGTTTTTTTTTGGGTTGTTTTTTTTTGTTAAAGACACATTCATTTGGAATTTCTTGCAAAAATTTGTCGAATTTTAATGAAAGTTTCAGGATTATATACAAATGAATAAAATTATTTTAGAAATTGTTATTTTTAAAAAATCATGTTAAAAATATTTATTTTTGTTTTACATCTGTTACTCTCCTCCATGCAAATTCTTGAAAATTCATGAAATTAAATTTTTTTGGCAAAATAGGTTTTATTAGTTAAACGCAGGGCTCAATGGGGAATGTAAATCATTTATTGTTTTTTCAGTTATCTGACCTTACTTCTGAAAATCTGCGTCAAATAGTAAAATATAAAATGCTGTATAACTATGATATTATTGAATTAGAAATGATTTTATTTTTCTTTATTAAATAATATAAATTAAGAACAGCATAATCTGAAGAAAAAAATTTGATTAAGGAAGACATTTTAAAAGAATTGTTTTCATTTTTTCGTTTTTTTTTGGAATAATTTATTTTTTGGTGTGTCTATTTGTTATTTTTGTATGATAATTTGTGTGTACATCAAAAGGTCATGTGTTTCACGGTTTCTTTCCCTTACAGGGAATAAAATTGGTCAAATATATATTACTCGTGATCATCATAAACACTTAGCTTACTTTGCATCTGTCCGTTGTCACATGTCAAATCATACGGGAAAGATCAGAAAATTAGTTTTCGTGAATAGGAAATAGCTTTAGTCTAAATTTAATAAATTTCATGCTATAAGTTATTAATACTTGTATAGATCAGATACATTTAACATTAAATTTGATAATGTTTTTAAAAGTACCTTACTACAGATATATATTTTATTTTTGGAAGATTTTTAAATCCGAGAATTAAATATTGTTCATGGCCGAAATTGCTTTTTAAATTTTATTTCTCAAAACTTTACATTCCAATCAATATAATTTCTGTTTGAAATACACCAGTGTATTTTGCTTACTGCAAATATTAAATTTAATAATATAGTATTCAATTAAAACTAAAATAAATATTTCCAGAAACCTGTTTTTATTTTTAAAAATTCAAATTAAAAGTTAGTTTTAGAAAATGAGTGGAGGTGCCTATTATTATGAGTAATGTCGACAATGTGCACAGGGGCATTTGCAGTCAGCCTAGTCACTGAATTGCCCGTCTGTGAATTGACCAGTTACCGACTATACCCCGAGTCCAACCATTTGATTAAACTTACATTTTTCAGCTATAATATATTCTTATATTTATTAGAATCTAAAATTTTTCAATTTATTTTTAAATCATTTAATTTTTCAACAATTTTTAAGCGATCAAAAAATTTGTAAACAAAAGTTAAATCTCAGGTTTAAAAAATATTGCAAAAACAAATGATAGATCTGTGACATTATTTTAAAAAAATAGCAAATTTAATGTTGAATTAATCTGATTTGCACAAGTATTACTTATTTATAGCATGAAATTTGGAACAAAGCTCTTTCTTAAACACAAATTTCTAACCTTTCCACTGTATGTGTAGACAGATTTGATACATGCGAGATAATGTAAGATAATTGTATGACGATCACAAGTGACATAATTGTACATATTTTTCATACAATTGAAATAAAATCCGAAACACATAAGCTTTTAATATACACACAGAAATTATCATTAAAAAAAAAATCAAATACACAAGAAAATGAAGGCACGGTGATTTGTACGAAACTTATTAATTTTCGATTAGTATATATAATGTTTGATTAAAAGTTTTTAAACTAACCTAAACAAATATTTGAAGAGTTTCAAAAGATTTTTTAACTTTATATGTTCTTATAATTTAAAAAAAGCAAGAAAAACAATTCTTTTAAAATTTTGATTCCAATTTCACCTTTAACTATTTATTAAAAATCCCAGTAAATAGAGTTGAGAAGAACTGGGCGAAATCGGTTGTCTAATTTTAATAGAATGTCATTGAAATACTCTATTTTCCTTGCTATTATATATATATATATATATATATATATATATATATATATATATATATATGATTTTAGCTTTAATTGAAAACCAAGAGATTTAATTTACTAATTCCAGTAAGCAAAATGCTCTCGTGTATTTCAAACTTAAATTATATTGATCAGAATCTAATTTTTTTTGGGTTTAAAACAAATTTCAATTTTTCGGTCATTTTTCATCGATCGATACATTTTGTAAACAGAAGCCAATTCTTGGTTTTAAAAAAATTTGCAAAAACAAAATATAACTCGCTGACATATTATTTTGTTTATTTACCGAATTTTAACTTACCTTAATCTTACTTGAAATAAGAATAACTTGCTTACTGCATGAAATGTACAATAAAACGTTTCTTAATTACAGTAACCCTGTTATCGGGGTAGTCTTTGACTTATATATATATATATATATATATATATATATATATATATATATATATATATATATATATAAACAATCGTTATTGCGATCGAAATGTGTTTCCTTCCATTTATATTATAACTTTCTTACTTTAGTTGCTATCGGTTATTCGATTTGCAACCCACAAAGTAAAGATAAAAGTTTATAAATTAATAGAAAAAATAAATGATTAACATCTGATGATTAGCCATGGAGGATATTTTATTATAGGAACATAACGATCTTTATTGAAGTTCATGTCAACACGTATGTTTCACTCGTAACTTAAATCTCATCGTTTACACTGGGATCAAATAATTTTAGTTTCTGTGTTTGCTGTTAATTCCTACTGTACTTGTCAAATTTTTGCTTTTTACTTTTAATATTTATTTGGTCTATTTAATTTTAATAAGTATGCGATTTATTTAATTATTTTATGATTTAAATACAAAAAAAGCATTTATTTAGAAATCCCTTCAAACAACTTTATTTAGGAAACAATGTTTTGATATCTGGAAAGTAATTGAACGTTTTTCATTTAAATTTGATATCTTTTTCTATGAAATGTTACTTCATAAAAATAAATACATTAATTGTCAATTTTATTTATTTTTATGTAGTCTATATTCCAGTACTTTTGTAATCATAAAAAAGTATTTTTACGGCAAAAAGCATTTTTATGGCAACAAATATATTTTACACAATATAATATTCATAACAAAAAATCAGCATAAAAATACTTTCTAAACAATAACAAAATGAATTAAAAAGGTACTTTCATGTTTTATGTCATGTTGGTTTATAATTCCTAATTCTTGTATGCTATAAAAAGAAAACCTCAATGACTGTGGGGAGAAATGGTTCCAATGATGCACAGCAAATGACCAGGTAATAGCCAAAACTTGGTTTTGAGAAAACCCAAGACGACTCTGGACTTGGAGAAGCCAAAAAGGAGAAGCAAATGCCAAATTGTTTACATAACTATCAACAACAGATTCAGGAACGCAGTTCTACAATGCAAAGCCTATCAACTGCGGAAGCGATCGCCTCCCAGTTATATGCAAACAAATGATGAAATTCCAAAGATTGAACAAACCTAAAGCAACACCTAGATTTCAATACAACAGACTCATGAATGGCCTGTACCTGCCGAAATAATATGCAAATAGCGTAAAAAGAAAATACGAGGGACAAATTGGAAACGAATACTCTAAATGGGAAACACAAAGTGAAGCTCGATTGTCATTGTAAGATAGGAGATTAAGAATTAAAATCAACCTTCTTTTTCACTTTTACAAATATTCACAATGACGTGTGAAATACTGGTTTTTCCCAAATAGAAAAAGAATTGACTATGTGCTTAAAGAAAAAGTCTAAACTGGATTTCGCGAGTAGGTGTTAAACTGATTTTCTGACCAATGGAATCGACTTGTAAGACTAAAAGACACTTAGTGCGAAATTCAAAAGGACTATATAAACGACCTCATTGGTATCAGTCAATCAGTCACTTAGATGGGATCAGCGACAGAGACAGCTAAAATGTAACGAGAGAAGCTTCAAGTCAATTCGGACATCCGTCCCCTTTCTCTTTCCTTCTCGTGTGTTGATTTCTTTTACTTCTTCTTCTCCATCCAAAGACATTCCTAACAAAACAAACATATACATACGTACGTGGGCATACACTCTTTCAATAAATTACTACTACAAACATTTGTATGACATCTTGATAGCCTCAACTTTTTCATAGAACATTTACTGCTACCTATTCTTGTTGTCCATTTCATTAGTAAATTTTCTATTTTAACATACAAAACTTATATTTTTATTCTTACACTATTCCACACAATTCCACACATTCCAACCTGCCGACAACCAAACTTCTGATGAAAACCTTCTGATGAAAACATTCTTATGATAATTCTGCATAAAACTTGTAGGCTATAGAGATTTCGGTAATGTATGACACAAGGCTGAATATGCGAAGTGCTTTACATCAATAAACTACAGATTTATTGATATACTTGCCTCTTACATGTGTATCAAGGAAGCGTTTGGTTAAAATTTAGAATAATTTTGCAAAACAATATATCTCAGCGGGAATTTGAGTCCACATCAAGGAGTTAGTTTAGAGTCCGAAGAACACAGAAGGCAAAACCAACGTCCTGGTTTTTTTTTTCATTTTCTCAAAAGTGTGTGATATCTCGTCTGAAATGATATTTTACGGGGAAAAGTATCCTTACTGTCCGGGTAAATACGCTGAATCGGTTCATTTCATTTTGGAATTTCACACCACAATCGAACATTTTACACAAGGCGCGTCAAAGTGACAGATTTAAAAGGTGTTATAAGATACGTAATGGATGCTGGCGGGGCCAGGCTCTTAAGAAATTGGGTGTGAAATTTGCTTTCGTAGTTCTGGAAAAATATCAGGTGTTCGTAAATGTTTCTAACGGATTTTATTTAAAAAAATCTACGGTGTATTCAGTCTCAAATTTTAAATGTAGGAAATTTGCGGTCGGAAGAGTTGGAGAGCATAGTTCGAATCACAGTCGAGTTCATTACATTCACTGACGAAAAGTAATGCACATTACGTCTGCTGTGGCTGAAGAACATGGGGTGCTCCTTCCGCACTACTGAGTCATGAGACACATGATCGTCTGATATATGTATGTATGTATGTATGTATGTATGTATGTGCATGTGGTGGTGTGAGTGGGTGGGTGTGCATAAAGAGAGAAAGTGATTAGATATAAATAGCTAATTTGAAAAAGTGAAAAAGAAAATGACATCACTCCTTTATTTTCCAGTAGAACTCCTGTCTTTTTTAATTCAAAAAATAAATAATAATAGTAATAACAGCCGTCTCCTTATAAAGAAAGATTTGCATTTCATTGACCATTCGTCATACAGTACTTACATGGTGCCAGTAGCAATCTCCATTACGACTCATTTTAAACGTTCAAACTCACAACGGTGACATTAAGATGGCAATTTCAAATGAAGGACTGCTGGTTGATTAACAGAACGGTCCAGCTTTCATACGAACTAATAGGTGTTGCTATTGATCAGATAGTAAATATTTAGCTTCCAATCAGCATTTATTATGCATATATATAAAACACAAAGTAGATCGATAAATTTACCCAATAGAGAACGAGAACTTACATTTATATTGGTTTTAATCATAAATACGGTTAGCATACATACATACATACATACATACATACATACATACATACATAAAAGCACACTGTCTTCGTATATCTTCATCCGGCTTGTTCACTGAAAATGTACCATTCTAAATATGTCTTTCTGTATATGCATCATTATCTCCTACTTTCTCTCTCTCTCTCTCGATATATATATAGTTTAGTGCAACACACTTATATAAACGCTCTATCAACATCCCAATAATCTTGGCGCCCGAAACTTTCACTACTCAGCACTATATATATATAACATTATATATATATCCGCAGACAGTTATAATTCGCTGTATCACAGCTCATCAGTACGGTTAGACTCCGATTGCTTTTAACTCAGGATTGAAACCCGACCGAATTGGCGTCAGTCGGTGATTCTACTTCTGGTCTATGGGCGCTCGATAGAAGAAGGCAGACATTTTAGCGTGTATATTATCATTATACACGCCCAATAGCCAGAGTGCTCTAATTCCTTACTGAATGAGCGATGCGTACAATATATATATATATATATATATATATATATTTATATAAATCACTATATATATATGTGTGTGTGTGTCTGTGTTTGTGCGTGTGTCTCACTCGAAATCTACGTCAGATTCTATATATCTATCTCTTTATACGAGTCAGTTTATTATAAGAACTAAGAAATTATTAGAAACGAACATACGGATATATATATATATATATATATATATATATATATATATATATATATCGAATTTAAGATTAAATCGATGGGGATTAGTTGCCAATGTAGTAGTACGCTTAAGTTCAAAGTACCAAGTGGAAAGCTTAGAAAAATACTGCCATGAAATTATTTATAAATATGACTAAGGATGCTATCTCATGTTGATGAGAAAGTGACAGATTTGATATGCAGATTAGGATCCGATAATGTTATAAAGCCTTTAGGAGTTTACGAACATCGGAAGATATATACCAGATACGGAGGCAGGTAATATTCTGTCTGGTGGTTAAAAGACCATCACTTAGTTTTGGAGGCCTTAACATTTAAAAACCATTTTTGACCTAGTTAAAAACTGTTTATAGCTTATTCTTGAGTATAACTGCAAGTTTTCAATTCGTTTGCCCATCAATTCCTCCTGTGAGTCGGAACTTATTCCGTGTTCCAGAAATGTAGAATTTCTGAGGGTCAAAATAGTCAGTGGGGCACTTTTGATAGTCTGTATTACCATTTTTGGATGTCACAAAATTTTGATTTTAATAGACTCGTAAGCATTTCTTTCCTTTACCTAACTTGGTAAACTCTATTTAGGAGCAAGCATCTAAATTGTGCAATTAATTAAAGGTAAGTAGGTGCATACACATGCAAGCTTGCAAAATAAATTGAGACGGAAAAAGTTCGATTTATTTGAAACAGAAAATGAAAGATAGAGACATAAACGTTTTACGCATAAGGATAGATTTATGATGTTAAGCGTGTTCGAAATACTAATCGATAGCTTACATGTTATTTTTTTATAAAATCAAACGATCGAGATAGGAGCGAAATATGATCACTTTTGTAAATGATGATAGCAAAACTGGGTTGCTCAAATATTGAAAGAAAAGGGGCTTCACTGCATACTTCATATGCTCACTGCATGACACACAGAAACTAGTCACAAAAACGTCTCCCTTTCTCTCTCAACGTCCATCTCTCTGTCTGTCAGTCTATCTGTCTGTCTGTCTGTCTGTCTCTCTATCTCTCTCTCTCTCTCTCTCTCTATTATATATATATATATATATATATATATATATGTATATATATGGAGAATTAAGTAATTTACTTTCTTCCGAGGTTTATTTACATCCAAAGTTATTAGATTTGACTCTTCGTATTTGCAAAAGACGAATCTACTCAAATATTTAAAATTGACGTCTATTATGCTCTGTAAAATATAAAAATATAGTTATGCGTTAAAAAAACACTGCTTAATCAATAAAAATGGGCCGTCTAATTCCCATAAAATGGCCATTATCATAAAGCTTAGTATTTATAAAATTTAGAGTTATATCAAATCGGTCGGGGTTAAATTCCTACAGGAAGCAATCGGATGTCTAGCCGTAGTGAGGAGCTGTGATACTGCGAAACATAACTGTCTGCTGAGGAATATATGTATATATATGTCTGTGTGTGTCTGTGTGTGTGTGTTAATTTATAACAGTAAAACAATTGTAAACGGAGCAAATGTTATTGAACTCAGTACTCAATGTAAAATATCATGTACCAGACAATACCCAAATGCAGACGACAATTCTACTCCTGCAGCTTCCTCTCTCGCACTTCCCGCCTGTGGAACTCACTCCCGTATTCTTGCTTTCCTGACGGCTACAACCTCCAGAAATTTAAATGCAAAGTTAATACTCATCTACTAACCACTGGCCTCTAGCTCTCTCCCCTCCCCTGTATAAACTTCCCTTTCTCTCCTCCTATGTATCTGTCATCGCACCTTCTTTTTCAGCTTTCTATTGTTCCTTTCTAACTAGCTTGTACTCCACTCTTTTCTAATTAATCTTTTTACATTTATGTAACCCCCTGCACATCAGTGGCGTTTCCGCCTTGCTCGGGGTGAAATGATTAAAAAAAAAATACAGAATATAAAAATAATATAACTTACTTTTGTATTTTCTATCCGCGTATTCTAGTTTCATATGTTCACATCTCCAGTCTATGATGTTCATGGCATTCTTCTTTAGAATCTGATTTTTTTAGCAAGTTTGTTTGTCAACTGTGACGAAACGATAAGCATAATTTTCTAAAAAGTGATTGCGATTGGTCCTTTTGCTCGAAAAGTACTTTCAGATCAAATCACCATGAGACAATAAGTCGGTGAATGATTAAGCCATTTCATTGTTTTGTGTTACTTTAACTTATTCTTGCTCTTTTAAGACCCATTTTCAGAAAATAAGCTATATATTTTAAAGATTGCTTTATATACAGCATACATTAGTGATAGCGGTGGTGCAATTAAATTGTTAATATACATGCACCTGCTTTACAACGACTGACTAGCTATGTATGTACAGTGCAATTTCTTTCATTACAATCGATTTCTCCTTCTTTAACTTTTTCACTATTATTGTTTTTTTTCGTATATTTCAACGTGCATTTGAATGACATCTCACTTTACATGTAGATTTCTATACATTCTTCGAAAATCTACTAAAACTATCGATATTTTTTATGTCTCCAGCCTAAATTTGACCTCCTCACAATAAAGGCTGAAATTGAATTTATTCATAAGTCATTATGCCAACTCCAAAATAACAAATTAAAAGAAAAGCTTCATCCAAGCCTCAGAAATCTCAAGGTCGAAGGTCTAAAACACCATAATCAACGCAACAGCTAAAATAACATTAAAACAAGAAAAAAATTAAGACAACACTATACTTGTCTACTGCGGTGGTTAGCTAATCCCAGTGGCTTACGATTGTTCAGGCAATTGTACTTGTTTCCCACCCACAGAGCATCCCGTGGTTTATACTGCAACTATGTTGAGTAGACGTTCGTTACAATTTCTGGGAGAGAGCTCATTATGAAGCATGAATCCATTGCCAAATCTGCTGCTATGAAAGTCGGCTCCCTGTGCAGGGCCCGGAAATTTTTCCCACCTGAAACTATTCTGCACATATACAAATCTACCATCCGCCCGTGTATTGAATATTGCTGCCATATCTGGTCGGGTGCCCCTGCTGCTCTCCTTGGGCTTCTTGACAAAATACAAAGGAGGATCTGTAACGTGGTTGATACTGACTTGGCAGACCGGCTGCAGCCGCTCTCACACCGGCGTGATGTAGCTTCCCTGTGCCTCTTCTACAAGTACTTTCATGGCTTCTGCTCCGATGAGCTTAGATCACTGGTGCCGCCTAAGCACGAATTTACACGAGATACTAGATTAGCAACTAGGTCCCACCCTTTTACAGTTAAACAAATAAGATGTAACCGTAAATTCTACTCCAACAGCTTCTTTTCTCGCGCTTCCCGCCTGTGGAACTCCCTTCTACAAGTCTGCTTTCCCGACAGTTACAATCTCCAGGTGTTTAAATGTAGGGTCAATAGACACCTCCTATCACACTAACTCCCAACTATTCTCACAACACTCTCATCTACCCAACCCTCATTCTCGGTATCCTCACCCGCCTATCACCCACCCTCTGTTATTTCCTATATTTAATCAGCCTTTCTCCACTATACGTAGCCCCCTGCACAGTAGTGGCAGTGACATGCCTTGCTCGGGGTGAAACGCTTATGAAAAAAAAAAAAAAACTCTTCACTTTCTCTCCGCCCATGTATCTGTCATTGCACCTGCTTTCTCAGCTTTCTATTGTTCCTTTCTAACTAGCTTGTACTCCTCACTCTTTTCTAATTAACCTTTCTACATTTATGTAACCTCCTGCACATCAGTGGCGTTTCTGTCTTGCTCGGGGTGAAATGATAAAAAAAAAAAAAAAAAAAAAGAGTCTGAACAAAGACAGGACACTCAGACACTCGGCCACAATGACTGGTAACTTCGCGCTACCAAATCCATCGAAGACACAACAAAGGGAGACGTCTAAATAATTTCACACACAAACCTTGCGTCAACCTGTGATATGGTTTTCAGTGTTGTGTTAAATCTTGTGCCGCACGCTAAGATCGCCTTCTCCAGACAGAAAACTTCAAGTTGTCACCTTCCTGAAAATTGACGGGCGTCATGGTCAGAAAGGTACGTTTACACCACGGGGCCACACACACACACACACACACACACACACACACACACACACACACACACACACACGCATATATATATATATATATATATATATATATATATATATATATATATTAGTCATCGACATACGAGCCTGTTTCGCTGTATCACAGCTCATCAGTGTGACTATACATCCACTTGCTTCTGGCCGGGAACGAAACTACAAAGGGAAAATTAACGCGTTGTATATCTAAGCAGTTTATACACACGATATATATATATATATATATATATATATATATATATATATATATGTCGTGTGTATAAACTGCTTATATATACATCGTGCTAAAATTCCCTTTTCTGATTCGATGCGCCTATGGTTTACGGAGTAGCGACTTCGACTGATACCAAATCAGTCGAGTTTCGATCCCGGCCACAAGCAAGTGGGTGTGTCTAGCCATAGCCACACTGATGAGCTGTGATACAGCGAAACAGGCTTATATACATATATATATATATATATATATATATGTGTGTGTGTGTGTGTGTGTGTGTGTGTGTGTGTGTTTGCAATTATTGATTGTGTAACTTTTCGATTTTCTCATCAATTTTCCAAGAACCGTTTCATTTCTGCACGTATCAATAAGGAGTAAAATTTAGCACCCCAAAATACATTCACACGCACAAACACATACATAAATAAAAATGTACAAGCTGGCATATACAGACACACACAGACATATTCCCCACCACACACACACATATATATCTTTATGGATATATATTTATGTAATGTCATAGGTGTTTTAAGTTTTGCTTTCTCCGATATATTCTGCTAGAAAATTTTCATTCCTTTTCATAATTACATGAAATAGAATTTTACGCACACACATATAAACACACATATATCATATATATATATATATACATTGAATAAGTTTCCGCATTTTGCTGCGACATGCAAGCGAATGAGACATGGGTGGCTGCCTTCGACTGTCGGCTAGCATTAAATATGTAAAGGATCCCAATTTAGATATCTCACTCCCTGCTTCATTTCCTTCGCATTATACATATGCGTTTTCAGAACCGGTTTTCCATATTAGACACTTGCAAGTCCATTAAATCCGTCAGTACGCAACCCCCGGCCCGACCGACCACCCTGCTCAAAACGAACAGCAGGGATTATTGTCTGCACAGATATTTAAGATCTACAATAGGAACTACGTCGGAAACCGCCAAGCCGTCTTTTAGAGGGACTGCCGGAAACCTGCTATTTCGGGCAAGGATTTTGATTCGCTGAAAGACAAACGCTTCCTTCAACGGCTCGTGTTCTTCGGGAAGGCATACTGACTGGATCGATGTGGGCTAATATGAAGGACCGATTGATCCGATTTCGGAATGTCTCTATTTTCTTTCTTTCATTTTGGGGAGAGTAAGGAGATAGTTCTACAGATTTCTTGTTTTTATATTTTATGTTTTGACGAGATTCTTTTTTTATATTTTTCTCTTCAACAGTTATTATTCTATTAGGAAGTAATAGGTACGCATTCGACAAATGGTGTTACTTATGGACGTCTCAGATTTCTTTTATTTCACGAAAACATTTTTTATTTTTATATATGCTGAGAAAGATTTCTTTAACTACAGACTAAACTATTTGATGCTTTTATACCTTTGCCTTTTATTAAAAAAACATAGAGCTGAATGATTTGTAGTAATTAGGATTGAATTATTTACAGATCAAATTATGAAATTGAAAAAATAGATACGGTTTCCAGTCGAGGATGATACGATTATATCGGTTGTTGTATTTTATTAAGGTATAAAATGAACGTGAAATATGCACTTTAAATATAGCACTGGCATTTTGTATTATTTTTAATCATTCATTTTCTATTTTTTCTCGTCTTAATTGGTTAATTGTATGGGAAATTAAATAACAACAACGCTCTTTAATTGTTTTTAGTACTCTTGCTGATTTCGGTAGTGCTATCTTCTGAAAGTCTATTCCATTGATTTCCTGTTTTAACACTTATTCTAAGCTCTTCAAGACCATCCCAAAGACTCCAGTTACGAATAATGTTAGTGTTAATATACTGCATTTTCCTCAAGTCCGTAATAATTACAAACCATCAACATCATTATCATTTACTACAACTAAAAATAATGCTACAACGGAACGAGAAATCGGTGAGCAGATTTCGAATTCCAGTTTAATTCATTAAATTCGCTTATGAGCATGTACCCTAGGGATAGGTTTTGATCCGATTCTTTCCCTAAACTATGGTTTGAATAACAAGACAGATTAAGTTCTGTAGCCTTGTCCGGCAACCAGTCTACAACAGAAAGTAATGGCAACATACTGCAGAAATTCTTCTGCCCAGTCAGTCATGTATATTTTGAGACATGATCGCCGAAGCGTGTATCGCGTATGAAATTTAACTTAATGACTAATAATAATAATAATAATAATAATAATACAAATAATAATAATAACATCATCATCATCATCATCGTCAGCATCACATCTCGTTTTGATCATTATTAAATTATAGGTCTTACGAAATTTGTGATCACCGTAAATTCGATTTTGTCACTGAAAGCCACAGGGTATTGTCAATTACGAATAATCCCATTTTTTATATTGTTTGAAAATGGAGATCGAATCCAATCATTTCCAGGTTACTATTTAAATTCTTGACAATAGAGCTCAACTTGCCATTGATTATGGGTTCAATGGTAGTATCCTTAATCCATAAATTTGTTTAGGTTATTCCGAAGATCTAAATATTTACTTAATTTCTCAGCCTCTTTCTCATATAGATTTTAATTTCTTTGGCATGGAATGTCATCAAGAATACTCATTCTATTCAGTTTCTATTACAATCACACTAATATAAGACTTTGTATTTTAAGCATGGTATTATTCTATTTCTTTTTCTTCTTCTTCTTCTTCTTCTTCTTATTATTATTATTATTATTGTTATCTTTCATCATATTTCGATTTCTACTATGTTCGCACGACCAACCAAATCTTCGGAAAGACCTAAGGCAGGTGGCGTGTTGTTATGGCTTCATTTCATGTTTTTTTTTATCTTCCCCTTCATCCCTAGCGTTACATAGACAAAGTTCTCTTTAGTATGTGGGCTGTAATTAATAAGACAATTTTTTGTATATCTCCCAAGCTGGAGTTTCCAGGGATTCTTTCAATGTGTTGTTTTATTTTTTATCATTCCAAGTGCACCTACTATCACTGGTACGATACTTGTTTTCAAGTTCTACATTTTTCCTATTTTAGTTTCCAGGTCTTTATATTTTGAGTTTTTCAAATTACTTGATTGCTATGTTACAATCCACCGGACAAGTCATATCAATTAATAGACAAGTTTTCTCTTTCTGGTTTTTAACAATAATGTCTGGCTTTTTGCTTCAATTTTTCTGTCTGTGTAGATGGTGTAATCCCATAGAATGGTTACATCTTCTATTTCTGTAACCGGTGCTGTGTGATGTTCATATCAGTGTTTGTTTACAGATTTTCCATAATGTTTGCACATTGTCCAATGTAAATATTGCCCAAATCTATCGTGGCGATTTTTATATTCATTTGGAGCAAGCACAGAACAGCCTGAGATTAGGTGGTCTATTGTTTCTTGGTGTTTATCACAAAACCTGCATGTTGGATCCATATAATTATGCATAATATTTGCCTGAAAGTTTCTAATGAAAAGATTTGGTCTTGTGCTGCAAGAATAAAGCCTTCAGTTTCAGACTTTAATCCAGATGCACGTAACCATCGATGAGTATTAACTTTGTCAAAATTGGATTTATTGGCACGTTCTGGATATTGGTCATTCAGAGGTTTGTCTTGCCAGCGTTGTTTCATCTGTTCAAGAGCTTTATCTTTGGCTTCCATTTTCATATTTTTTGCCGCAATAGTTGGTTCTTGGCCTCTGTTTTGCTTTTCTACAGAATCTACTAAATGTAAATCTTGTTTGTATTTACTGCCTTCTTTTATTATTGAATATTTTTTCTTTCTTCATGTTGCCTTACTAATTGTATCATCCAATCCTTTGTTGCTTCTATGTATGTTAGTAAGCCAAAAGTTGTTGTCTTGTATGACAATTCCAGCTGAATAAGACCTCTTCCACCTTCTTTACGGGGTATGTATAGACGGTCTACATCAGCCTTTAGATGATGCATCTTATGCCTAGAAAGAAGCTTTCTTGTTTTAGAATCCATTCGCCTGATGTCGTTTAGAGTCCAGTTTAAGATGTTGAAGCTATATTGGACAACTGGGATTGCAAGTCTATAATTGGCCATAACTCTGTTCTGAGAATTCAATTCAGTTTTTAATATCATTCGTAGCCTTCTATAGTACTCTTTACGCACTATTTCTTTCATTTTTTTATGGTGAATGTTTTCACTCTCATTTACACCTAGGTATTTATAAGCTTCTTCTGGTTTCAATTCTTTTATTGTTACAGCAGGGTCTAAGCTAATTGAGGATGTTTCATGTATTGATCCACGTAAAACTGTAGCTTTAGTACATTTATTCAAATTCAATTTCATTCCAATGTCTTCGCTGAAGCATTTTACAGTTTGCAGAAGACCTTCCAGCTCATTATCATTCTGAGCATATAACTTTAAGTCATCCATGTAAAATAGATGGCTTATTTTCTTTTGGCCTATTTTATAACCACATTCTGTCTTATTAAGTTTACTGGTTAGTGCTATTAATGATATGCAGAATAGTAATGAAGACAAAGAATCACCTTGAAATATACCTCTTTTGATGTTTATTTCATCAGACTTATAGGTTCCATTTATATGATTGAGGTAAAGGGTTGTTTTCCATATAGATATGTACTGTTTGATGAAATTGATGATGACGGGTGATATCTTGTATATATTTAAAGTCTTTAAAATCCAGGAATGTGGCACACTACGATAATCTTATTATTATTATTATTATTATTATTATTATTATTATTATTATTATTATTATTTGAATTGCTTGCTTGTTATAAACGCTGATTTCAAGTTTCAAAAAGAAACCTCAAGGAACCGCAAGTCAGTAGCTCACCGGTATTGATCCAAGGTTTTAGATATGATTCTGTTAGTATCAGCATTACTTTTCTTTTTCAATGCATCATATAATTGCAAGTTGTATAGTACTTAAAGCTTTCATTAAAACTAATAAAATTTATATAAAGTTTAAATGTGTAAAGTTGTTAAAAATTTCAACGGAAATAAATTCAGTAAGAATGAAAAAGTTCTACCCCTATGATATTCGAAGAATATCTGTCTGATTCATCTTGCTAAACATCTTTATTTAAAACTAAACAATCAATTCATTTTATTATATGCCGAAACCGTGCACTAGGTATCAAAATCTATCGTCACGAGTCTTTATTCTCAATTGTATGCTTTCAACTATCGAATGTCTTTAGAAATTCAATGTAGTTGTATATCTCTTTATTTCTGAAATTATACATTCTGTTAAACAAATCAGTCTAGAGTAAATCAGGAAAAAAATATATTCTAATTCAAAGGGAAATTCTGCCTAACGACAAATGCTTTGGTAGCACAAATATCAAATTAATGATAATGAAAAACAAGTCTTGTCATCTTGAATACAGAAGTATTTATTTATTTATTTTGGATTTTGGTCCTTAATACTAGTATCTAAATATATATGTTACTGTTATCTGAGGATTCTTTTTTCTGCTGTTAACTTTCTCAAGGTACTACTACTCCAAATAGTTCTAGCCTGAATTAAAGAAATTTCTGATTTAACGAGAAAATAAGATGGGTTTCAGTTTTTGGCTCTTAAATCTAAAACGATATATGTTGCAGCAATTAGAAGAGAATTTTACATTTTTTCACAAAAATGTTAGTCAGTTTTACATTACTTTGTTACATGTCATGATGGACTCCTCGTCATTACATCTTTCATAGATTGTATTTCGAATTTTAACATTTACTCAAATTCAGGGTCGTACGTGATACGTGGTCTATGATATCTGTTGCAACTCATTATAGACTAGTCAGAAGATTTTGCCGCAGTAGTTTGTCATTTCGTTCCGAGATTGACTGGTTGCGAAACAAATATATATAAACCATTATGTCCCACTATTTCATCCATATCTCGGGAAAGAAAAGACGGATCCATACCATTCCCAACGGTATTTGCGTGTATGTGAATGAAACGACCTTGATTTGAACTCGAACTCCGCTTTTCAACTTCTCATTCCGAGCCGATATCACCACAACCATTTTAAGATTACTTGCTTCTAGTTTTATTTCTTACCAGATATCTTTATGACTAGATGATTGTTTTCTGTTCTAATATAAGCACCTTTTAACGGTAGATTATGAGATTATTCTGGATTATAATCATGAGAATTTTTTCGCTATTATGACAAGATAGGTGGCATGTAAGGCGGCTACTCAGGGAAGTAGTAATCTTGCCAATATAGAAAATTGCTTTATGATACGAAACACAAACTTGTACAGGGCATTGAAATTCAAGCACTATATTAGTCATCGCTAGTTTATATTTGATGGAGTTATTTTGTCGTGCGTGTTATGTGACAGCTTTAAATATCACTCTTTTTCAAATACACAAAAAATTATATTTCAGTCAAAGCTTGAGGATGAAATACAAACATCGGAAAAATGACAATATTGAAAATGGCGAGTGAAGTGGTTGAATGCGCTAGGAATATCAACGTTTAAAGAAAATTCTTTTTCTCCAACAAAAAGGAAAAAATTTAGATAATATTGGAAACAAATAAAAAATTAACAAAATTTTCCTTGACGGACGTTTTTAACGAAACGAATAAAAATAGGAACGCTGCCTATATATATATATATATATATATATATATATATATATATATATATATATATATATATATATATATATATATATATATCAACAAAAGATATGCTGAAATTCACATGATAAATATATATATATGTATTTCTATATATATTTAAGCTATAATCAACGTCTCTTCCTCTCTCTATATATATATTCATAATTGCGTATATATGTACACACAGAGACATATATATATATATATATATATATATATATATATATGCAGGTTTCATTGAATAATATAGACAAGTTTTGTCTATTAATTTTGTGTAGGATCCGTTCATACCGTCTGATATACTTGATGGTGATGTCGTTGAAAGACAACAAAAAATCACAGTATTTGTTGAATTTTTTATCGGGTCTAAGCTTTCGGCTCACATAAGCCATTATCAAAGAGTAAATAATAACACACAGTAAACATAGAACATTTAAGCTATTAGCAATAAAGAGAATTGAATTGAAAATATAAGTCCATCTCTACCGTGGCGGATGGCCGAAGACAGTGACAAAATAGTGGTGTTATGGTCCCTGGTCTGATTACAGACATTTGAGTACGTTATTGGAAATATCGAAATTGATTGTATTCAAACCAGGTTTAAGTTGTTTAATGTAGAGTGCTTCGAGGATTTTTAGTTTCTGTTTGTTATTTTCTTGTTTGAGCAAAGGTAGTAATTTTAATTAATTTGCCACGGTAGGGATGGACTTATATTTTCAATTCAATTCTCTTTATTGTTAATAGCTTAAATGTTCTATGTTTACTTGTCTATATTATTCAATGAAACCTGCATTAATGAAAAAATGCTGCGAAGATACACACAATATATATATATATATATATATATATATATATATATATATGGATGTATATATATTTTTAATGTCTTTTTACCTCGAAAAAAAAATGGAAATCTTGGTTTTAAGTTTTTTCAATAAAACGTATATTAACATCATTATTAACCAAATGATGAGATACTTTACTTTCAATGTCGAAACAAAATGTACAATTTTGTAGTAGTTTGTAATTTGCACACGTTCTAAACTAATAATTAATAATAAATATTCATTGGTCTATTTTTATACAGAGCACTGCTTTAAATTAATGTTTTGAACGAACGTTGCGATCATTTTCTTTGTTATTCATTTGGATATATATATATATATATATATATATATATATATATATATATATATATATAGTGCAACAAAGTTGTAGAACTTGTAGTTTTAGTTCGTTCAAAAGCATTATATTGTAATGGTTATATATATATATATATATATATATATATATTACCATTACAATATAATGCTCTACGTTGTATCGAGCACTCATTATAAAAGTAAATGCATAAAAAAAACTACAATTCTACAACTTTGTTGCACTATATATATATATGAATCAATAAAATGCATAAATAACATCCATGTTAGGAGTACAAATATTCAAAATGATTTGATATCAGCAAAAGAGCAGTAACTGTTATTTTCCTTCCTTAAGATTATATAGTCCATTAGTGGCCGACATATTGACCCTGCATGAAACCTGAAGATAGCATTCACAAAGCAGTGTTAATTTCTGTGGCTACATTTTTAATATTTCTAACGATCTGTACAGACCTATTGAGTACCCTCCCGCTTGTCAAACAACAAAATTTGAGCACACAAACACACACAGCGTAAAAATAAAATGAAAATTTTATTTATTTATTTATTTTAATCATATCACCCCGAGCAAGGCGGTAACGCCACTGATGTGCAAGAGGCTACATAGTTGTGAAAAGATTGGAAAAGAGAAAACCGGAAACCGCATCCTAAACAGGAAACAAGGGATGAGCCTCTTCACCTGTTCAATAGACGTGGGTGGAGTGTGAACCGGGCGACAGTTTAGTCTATCTACTCCATTTGAAGAAAAATGTGAGAAGAGAAAACCGGAAACCGCATCCTAAACAGGAAACAAGAGATGAGCCTCTTCACCTGTTCAGTAGACGTGGGTGGAGTGTGAACCGGGCGACAGTTTAGTCTATCTACTCCAATTGAAAAAAAAAAGAAAAAAGAAAAAGAAAAAATAAAAGAAAGAAATAAAAGTGGGAAGTTGAAACTGAGGATTTTTTTCCTTCAAGTTTCAACTTAGTTAAAGTCAAAAGAAGCCTTCGAAGCTAAACTAATTTACAGAACCTTCTCTAACAAGTTTAAAAAGACGAAATAAATAACCCTTTGGTTGTCCAGCTGAAAGAGGCAAAATATAGTTTCTTATTTAACAATGGCGAAAAGAAAATTAACATTAAATATAAGAAAAAGCAAGAATGGCTGGCCATTTACAAAACGGACTTTGAACTGAAGTCGAGTGAGAAATTCCAGCAAACAGTGACACCAAAATATTTCAACTCATTTCAATAGTGGCGGCCAGTCGAAACTGTAAACGATTTATCTTGTTCATTCCTATTCAATTATTCTGTAGGATCTAAACCATATTTTTCACTTCATCAGCAAAATGCTACTGCATTAGGTCAAAATATGGTAGTATCTATGATTCTGATTTTAAATTTCCATAACCTTATGTATATATGACCATGTAAATGAAACAACATTTCACTGCCTGATATTGCTGCACTTGTCACCGAAACCTTAATGCTTTTCAGTTAGAATCCCGTGTATTATTATTATAACACTAACAATAACTATATCTCCCTCTCTCTATCGATCTCTCTCGCTCGCTCTCTTTCTCTCTCTCTATATATATATATATACATACATAATATATATGTATGTAAGTATGTACATATGTATTTTAATATTACTGCATTTTATACCCACATATAATCATACAGAGATATTGCGTGATCATTTTAAAATTAAAAAATACCAATCGATTTTATGTTCCCATTTACCATCATCACAATTTGCAACGAGGAATTGAAAAATTACTCCAATTCTTTTTCCTGAAATCCCCTGGGATTTCTTCTAACCCAACGTTTCTTGACGTCTTGTTCGCCAACTTCCTAATTCATTCTCGAATGTGGAGGTAAAACCTATGATATAATCTTTGCTGGAGCAAGAATTTATCAATTTCATTCAATTTAAATATCACAGTATTTTACATAAAAAAACTGAATGTTTATGAGATATAATTTTTAATATCAACAGAGCTTCCGAATATTAAAGAAAAAATTTTAAAAGAAACAAATATACATTAGCAAATTTCGATTGATATCAATGTGACCTATATTGAAAACGGATATAGAAGCATAACATTTACTTAAATGTTAATACAGAAATATATACATGCGTTTGTGTAGGCGTCTGCCTGTTTAAATGTGTGTGTGTGTATGTGTGTTTACGTGTGTGCAACTTTAAAATTAATGCAAATATTGCTAGATAATACGAAAATATGATAACCAAACACGACGAAATGCAACGAATGGCTCAAAATTCTAGAAGATATTATAGTACAAAAGTAAAAAAAAGTCAGTACTGAGTGGGTCAATGCAATTTATTCGGAGTTATTGTTTTCAATGTAACGAAAATATAATTAATATATATGTTACTTGTGACTTAACATAAGACATTAAGCAAAAAAATTGAATATATTTACTGTCGTGTCTTAAATACTCGGTAAGCATTATAATGATTACAATCCACAATAATATTAATTATGTTAATTAGTAAATTTAATCATTGCTATATCTCAATATATCACATACACCATATGAGTACAAAAACATTCATTACAGGGTAGCTAAATATCGGTTTATGCTGAGAAAATTACAAAATATCGGCTAGAAGTCTCGACAAACTTTGATCTTGCATATATGATTATCTCTGCAATTTACTGACCACTGTTACCGAGCGCAATGATCTCATCCTTGTTCCACTGGCATCCTTCTGAAAGTTTTGTGTCAATAAAAGTGACTTATCCACACACAATTGCCCAAGACTCATGGCTGGATAAGAGACATCTGAGTACGGCAATGCTTGGCCGTGTGGGATTGTCACTCAGTTTCCGAATAGCCATTGGTTACTCGAAAAATAATGATGAGGATGATGATAATGGAATATTGACATTGGATGACCTGTCATTTGTTAGCATAAAAAAAAACATACTCACTGGTACGAACATTTATTCTATAAAAATATATATATAAACAATACAAGCAACAGGCTTAGCTATTGTTATCAAACACAGAAAAGAAAAATGTTTGCGCACTGATTGACGTACCTAAGAAGTTTATTGAAAAATTGATCAAATACAAAAGCCTTGAGAGGGACACAGAAAAATATGAAGCACTTAAAAACTAAAAATTTTCTGTTGTGATGAAGTTTTGAGTATATTAAAAAAAGAAAGTAAATAAAAATTTAACAATGTCGCTGCTATAAAAACTCTTCAAGAAATCCCAAAAGTAATTATAGCAAGCACAGTCCATTTCATACGAAGAGCTTACGACATTAAAGTTACAGCTAAAATGTAAGGTCAATAGACACCTCCTAACACACTAACTTGCATCCATTCTCTCAAACACTCTTCCCATCTACCCAACCCCCAACCTCGGTATCCTTACCCGTCTATCACCCTCCTTCTGACATTTCCTATATCTAACCACGCTTTCTATTTACCTTCCCCTATATAACCCCTTGCGCAATAGTGGCAGTGGAATGCCTTGCTTGTGGTGAAATGATTAAAAAAAAATAGATGTCTTTTTGTCGTAATTTGTCGAATGCCTTTGCTTAGTCTATAAGGCACAGTTAAAAGGTTAGTCTGCATTTGCATTGCTCCTTCAGATAGCATTCTGAGCATGAATATTGCATTTCTCGTTCCAGTATCTTTAACGAATCTCCATTGTTCTTGTCCTATATTTGGGCCGATTCTGCTGTGCGCTCTGTTCATCAGAATCCGGAGGATGAGTTTTGTTATGTGGCTCATCAAACTGATTGTTCGATGGAACTCACATCTCAATGCACCTAGCTTCTTAGATAGTGTTATGAAGGTTGATCTGCTTATGTCCTCCGGTCTATTGCTGCTTTTGTAGTTAATCATCTGACTATGTGTTACTCCTCCTTGTGTGAGTTTTTTTTATATAAGCCACTAACAGTTTATAGGATGTAGATGAGGAAGGAAATAGTTTTCACTCCGCTTTTCTCACGCCTTATATTTTCCCTTATTCGTAGTCATTTTTCTCAAATTTTTAACTTTTACATTTAATTATATATGTATATTGTTTATTTTATATAATATGTTATTACTATCTTCCGTTCTCAAATCTAAAGTTTAGTATGAAAAATAAAGTTTACATTTCAGTTAATAATATTTTAGACTTTGGATTTATAGCATAGTTTTAGGTAGCGTCGCATTCATTTGTGTTTATGTCTACGTTTGGGAAAAATCTCTTGAAGATTTTGCTGGATAGTTTACTTGTATTCATTTTGTATATTGTCATAGTACGGTAATATATACCAAATTATCTTGCTTTTTTTGTTAAATCTTTTAATTGGTTTTTACTATTAATTTTTACCATAGGTAGAACAAGTTACTTTCGTGTATCTCTATTTTCGATATAGTGCCCGTTTTCCCTATGTATATAACATATTTTAATACATAAAAACATAAAATACATTTCTTTTCTCATAACCATTTTAAAACGGTTATATTCTGTTAGTTAGTGTAGACTTTTGTCAACTTACGGTACTAAAAGTATTAATGTAAAGCGATGTTTTAAAAAATAGCACAAAGAATAATGAAGACAAAAAGAAAACAAAACTGCATTCCGGAAATAACTTCGTGTTATTAAGCTAAAGGGAGATAATTACTATAATCATTTGCTTCATTCGTGCAAATACTTGTGTTGATTTTTTTGTATATCGCATTTGGCGGTTTTCTTTCTTTTCTCAGCATTGTTTTCTTTCGAAAATCGATTTAGCCTAATATGTATGTAAGCTAACGAAGTTTACCAAAGGTGCAAAAATAGTTTTTCATTAGTAAGACAACATTTTTTAAACTATTACGTCGAAAACAAAGACTATTGCAAACACTAATAGCATCAGTTATGGGTTTAATAATGCATCTGAACAAAAAGAAAACAATAGAAAATAGAAGGATCTCACACGGGAAGCAGTAATATTGGGTGTTATAATAACTTGAACCGATTTTACATGTAAATTACGTTTAAGAGTCTAGTGATTTTTTTTAATTTCTTTCAGATTTAACAATTTCAATCTTTTTAAGTTTCAATCATGGAAAGATTATCAATCGAAAAACGTGTTAAAGTTATCGAAGCCTATTACGAAAATCGACGTTCAAACAAGAGTTATCATCTCTCGAAACAGTGATGTTAATTGGCTACACTGATCATGTGACTTGACCCCTTCAGATTTATTCCTTTGGGCTCATCTCAAATCTAAGGTCTATGTCAACGAGCCATCAAGTCAACAACAATTCAACAGCCAGATAATGAGATAATAATGCATATTAATGAGATCGAGGAGCAGCTATGCAGAGACGTCATCAATATTTTTGACTATCGAGTGGAGGTGTGTCACCGAAGCCTTGAGGAACATTTGTGCAATATTAATTTTTGCACATAGATGCCATGGCTGAAATAACATCAAACAGTGAAATCAATAACATTGTACCAATAACACTGTTTTAGTTAGTGCTAATTTTGATACGGCTTAATAGACACCCTCTATTTTCGGAGATTTGGATTAGAGTTATGCCTTTTATCAAATATCTCACAAGAAACACTGACAAAAGCACGATAAGAAATATTTCATTAAAGAAGTATTATTATTATTATTATTCGAAACATGTTTATTGCTGGAATCTATATAGATAAAGAGAAAGGGATTACGAATTCTAAAGATTTGTGTTCATTCTGTCTGCATAAACAAAATTTAAAATAAAGATATACGAATTCAGGTTAAAAGCTGCAATGGTACCCATCGGTAATGATAGGAACAGAGCTGAAGAGGCGAAGAAAAGGAATTGAAGTGTCAATAAAATGTAAACGAAATCATCGTTGAAAATGGTTCGGAGAACAGAAATATTACGGAGACATCTTGTTACTTGACCTTCGATCTAAACAACGAGTTATGAATTATATGAAACTTAAACGAATAAAGGATATGATTTAGTGTCGATTATTGACAATAATAATAACAATAAGAATTAATTAATAATTTGATGCTGCAGTAGAAATGATTCTCTTTTCTTCTGATCTAAGAAGACCATAACAATTATGCGCGTGTGGAGTGGCGTTTATCGCAATAGAAAGCGGATTCCGTGTAGCAATTAGACATTCTGGTCGTGTTCGCTACGTTCACTTTTGCACAAAAGTGAGAAAAGTAGGAAACCACCCCTTCTCCCTGTACATTTGGGTTAAATAACATAGCAGGCTGGGCTATCAAATATTGTTTTGGCAACAATACTTGAAGTAAATCGGCTATTAAGTCCAAAATGTAGCCTTAAATTGAAATGGGATCCAATATATAACCTCAACGGCCCTAATACATTACGGGACACTTGATCGTTAATATGTACATACTTTGCTTGGATGAATTAAATGAACTAAGGTAAATATCCACTTCGATATCACAGAATTGCTTGTCAGCTGCCTGAACATAACTAGTTGAACATGCTACCTAACGAAACATTTTGCATCTCAGTTTATGAGCGGGAGTAGGTAGGGAGTATCTTAACCACGTGTCGAGAGTTTTGATAAATTTAACGAACAAGACAACCAAGGCAAATCAGTAACTTAATTTCTACATAATTGGTAATGCTAGAAACATACTTGGTTACTCGACTAGAAGTTATTGCTTTCTAGGACCCACCATATGCATATTGGTCTTCGTATATTTGTAAACTATTGATATTTTGTTGTTTTTCAATAGTGTAACCTTTAACAACGTAGAGCATGAATTTAGCATATTAATTTTTCAATTCTAGCGCAGGTGCTCAGGGAATGTACACCCACGCCACCTAATGGTATAAATGATGATGATGACATGAGTAGTAGTCATTAAGGGAACAGGCATACACTCGCAGAATTAATTCAAGTGTGTCAGGTATTTTGAAGCTAATACACGTAATTTACCAACAACAACAAAAAATCTGGAGTAATTGTTGTTCAAGTTATTTTGTTATGAGTCATTTGAAAACATTTTCTTTTTAGTAATATTGACGTTATGCACATCTTCGGAAGTTTCGCTATTGTTACATATAGAGTATCGTATGTCAATTTGCTGGCTTCATTCATATTAGAAACTTTTGCCTTCCTATATAAACTATGCGAGACTGCCTGTTCGATTTACACATTGAGAAGCTAAATTTTCCTGTGAGCCAAAACAACAAGTCTCAACATCTGAAATAATGATATAAATCAGTCAGTTAAATGCCATACATTGTACTCGGAAGAGACATGACTGACTGGGTAGAAGATTATCCTACAGTAGGTCTCCATTGCTTTCTGTGGTAGACTGCTTGCCAGCCAAGGCTGTAGAACCAAATATGTCCAGTTATTTAACCCATAATTACAGAGAAGAGAGAGATTAATACCCTTCCCAAGGGTATTTGCGCGTAAGTGAATGCAATGAATTCAACTGGAATTCAATGCTGTAAAGCCTGCTTACTGACCATGATACTTCCTAAATCTTCCTACTTTCAATATTCTTTATACATAATGGATCTACAACTGACACGTACAATTAGCCCACATACAACTTTTCTGCATAGTGTTAAAGTAATCCTGCTGCACAGAATAAAGTATCAAACGTAGATATCCGTTATCTAGAATGCGAGATTAGAAACCTACATTGAAACCAGAATTTATATTTATTAATATGATCATTCTGTAAACTATTTTTATATATAACCTTTACTTTTGGAACTAAGTTCAACACATGCATTGGCAAGGCCAAAGACGCATTTTAAATTTTAAGCAGAGTATTGAAAACAGAAAGATTTTGTTGGAAACAAAGAAAAGGGTACAGGAATGTTTGCAATATCTATTCTCCTATATGGCAGAAAATCATAAAAAATGAAGAAGAGATTCTAATCAACAAACATGTGGGTTAGCAAAAGGATGCTGAGGGTGCATAAAACGAGCAATGAGAAATTTCGGAGACGAAGTAAACGAAATGAAAATTTAAGCTGAACATCAGTAAGAGACAGTGCTGTTTCTGGGACACATAATGATGAAAAAGGATTTTGAGAATCTGATACTCACAGGACTAAAGGAGTAAAGATATATTTGATTTGATTGAGCAAGTGGATGACGGAGTAGGTTTCCAAGAGGAAAATAGTGGGAAGGGATAAGGGTGAATGGAAGTTCATTATAAGATTTATATATATATATATATCCTCAAATGTGTTCAAATATATTGTCAATCATCAATGCAATGATTGCTGGACAATTTACTTGGAAATTAAAATGTAAGACTTGAAGCAACAGTGTTGTGAGTCTGCAGAAGGATGCTGAGGATTAATTGTATAGAGCATGTGATCAACGAGACAACTTCACATAATCTTATTCTTTCCTATGTGCTGTGTCTATTTATGTCGTTCGCGATCATGTCTCTTCATAGTTCCTCGGGTTTTGTAGGTCTTAATAAATTGTTAAATTTTGCTATTTTTCCTGAATATTGTTCCGCTTTTATTTACTCAAGATCGCTTGATAGGTTTTATGCGTTTGTTTAATCTTGTCTTCAGTCTGTCCAGGAATTATGAAATTCTTCAAGTCCTCTTTCACAATTATGTCCACTAGAAATTTCACTTACCTTTTTCTGATGTTAAATATGCTTAAACGTCGCTTCATGTTATTCTCAACTTTCTTCTGTAGAACCTTATTTCCGTTACTTCAAGTCTCTTCTCTGTCTGTGAGAAGATATTTTCAGCATTTACTACCATATAAGAAAACTTATATTAGGCAAAAGTCTGGTACTCTTTTCATTGTTTCTATATAAACATTTTGTGTCCATGATGTATATGTGAATATGCATCCGCCTGAATCCAAAGCCAAGTTAGTTTCTTAATGAACATTTTACTCGAAAATATCTTTAAGAAAAATGACTGAAAATAATTAATACAGAGCTTTTCTTTTTTTAATGCTTGCAAAGTTTCTGCTTTTTTTTTTATTTACAATATTTTTTCTGATTGCAACTTTGGTGGAACCAAATTGTGTCTTCCTTGCAGGGTTTGTTATTATTCCTTCTTGTCTACTTTATGTGATTCAAATGCAAAATTCGTTTTCATACGATCGTTAAAGCAATACAAAATTAGTGATGCAATTCACATGCTGAAATTTAGAGTCTGTTTTATTGTTGACAAGATTGTCTAACGATTTTCAATGTTTTATAGAAGTATATGCTAGAATTTATTCTATTTGTTGGTTGCGTATCTGCTCTTCGTGATGATTGTAACTTGGGAGTAATTTCTACTTGGTAAATATTGCCGTACTGATGTATTTTCTATATCAACATGCTGGCCCTGAATGCTTGACTACCTCTATGAATGGGTTTCTCTAAGGGATGTTCTATATCTTGGAATTTGAGGTCAACCCAAACCTTAAGTTCAACTTGTACATATAATCCATCGCTAAAGTTGCTGAAAAACGCTTTGTTCATTGTAGCTTACTGGTAAGTACCTGACTGCTACTGCTATCCTTTATATTTAAAAGTAATAGATCGAGCCGAAAATGCAGTATTGCTTCCATATATGAACAAGAACGGTCCAGTTTTCACTCTTCAGTCTTAAAAGAGTCTAAAGGCGTCTTCTCATTCTTATAGGTGATTAAATATTTTCCACACTACAACTCCCCACACTCTAAATGTTGCAAATCCCAGGCCGAATTACATTCCTTAGTTCCACTAGTTATAATATCCACCGCTAATACCTTCTATGCCACTCACATTGTAGCTAACTGTTGTGGGCGCGTACCCACTGACACTTATGAACTCTTCCAGTCATTATTTAAACCATAAGGTTTATACTCTCATGGTAGTAGTTCCAGAAGCAGCCCATCAGGTAGACAGGGCTTACTGCCACACTTGTAGTTATATTTTTTCTATTATCCGTTGTCTGAGTTATTCTTTCGTGGCCCCACTATCGAATCCACATCACTAACCATTCTCATTCCCATCGTATTCCGTTGTTAAGATTAAATTCCAGTCGAACAGCTTTTGCCATGGACTGCCTCTTAGTAGAACCGAATCCAAAGATTATGTTTCCCCGATCCTTACAATCTTATCTAGTTCAAACCTAGATTTAACCGTAATCTTGCTGAAAGAAGCTGTCAAGCTATATAAGAATGATGAAGCTCGGATTTTGCAATAGATATACTGAAATAATTTGAGAGTGTTAGACATACTAGGCTCTTTTAAAAGTTGAACGCTTATTACTTTTCTAGAATAATTTTTTAAAACTCATTCAGTCTTATTGAACAACGAAATAAAAGATGTGCTGAAAAGCCTCTTTTCAGATCTTTTTGCTACATATAAGAATGATGACGTTTCCATTTTGCTTTGGGTATTTCGAAAGAATTAAATATGGTTTGGCATATTGGTCTTCTTTAGCATTTGAAAAGTCATGACATTTCTTGACGAATCTTTGAACTCATTCAGTCTTACCGAACAACGAAATGAAAGTTTTGTGAAAAGGCTTCTCTTTCAGATTGTTTTGCACCAATGAAGGCGTTCAAAACAAATAATCATGGATTAACAGAAGGGTCATTGATTTATGCAAGATAATGCTCCCTCACATGCTGCTTACAGGACTACAGAATATTTTAAAGTTAGGCTTCGATGGACCAGCAAATTCTCCGGATTTTAACCAAATCGAAAACCTTTGGAACATCATGAAGCGAACACTGTACGTCAACAGACGACAATTCAGGAGCAACGCTGAGTCGTGGGAAGCAATTCTTGACATATCTCGCGACATTACAGCAGATGACATCCTACAATTAACAAATTCTATGGATCGTCGACTTCTTCACGTAATTTCAAAACAGGGAAAGCACATTCCCTATTAATTTGTTTAAAACTAGGCCTTTGTTTGTATCTGTTATTATTTGTTTGATTATCTTATTTATTAGCTTCTTTTGATCATAAACATTCATGTGCAACATTAATAAACATTTTGTTTACTCAATTCTGGGAATTTTACTAAACCTTTCTAATAATTTGGCACGCTCAAATCACCGCGCTGATAACAAATATGGCGTGAGTTTGTATACATGATGTAGATCAGTATGAAAATTTCAGAGATTGCGCAGGTTAGTGTTGCCAACATTGTGTGAAAACTTTGTGTGAATTGATTGAACGATTTTTGAAATATTAGAAAAAAGGTATCTCGATAATTATTTGACACGCGGTGTATATATATTTAAATTGTTATAATTAATTTTGAGTTAATAATGATTTATTGATACAAGGATTATTAATTAACTGTTATCTAGTAGGGAGAAGAGCTGGATTCATACCATTTCCAATTTGTGCGTATGTGTATATAACGAACATGATTGAAATTGAAACCCAGTTCTTCGATTAGAGATTCCGATCTAATAACCATTACACCGCCTGCTCATGCAAGCTTACTGTCGTGTGGGACGATGTTTTTCCTTTTTTATCTTTCTGTGTGAATTCTTTCGAATCTTCGTCGCCACTTGTCGTGGACCCGGTTAAAGTTCCAGCAAGAATAACACAGAACAACCAAAATAGGAAATAACAAATATATATTAAACACGGCAAAATACAACACTTGAAACTTTGTTATTAGAACGATAATGCTGGTTAGTGTTTAATACTATAATTCGACCCTCGAACTGGGACCCGCAATGGTCTTTACGGTAGTAGTGTTCATAGACGACTCTCGAGTATGTTCAGGGCGTTCTCCTCAGGCTACTCTCTCAGGTTATTTCCAGGCTACTTAGGTTATCTCACAGGCTATCTACTCTCACCTCTTTTGAGAGGAGGTATATGTAATGGTTGAAAGTGTTCATTCCGTTTAATAGCTGATGCCGCCATGACACTTACAACACTCGATATTCTCAAGTTGACCAGGCTCGGCGTTTTTTAACTTCTATAATCATACGGAAACAGGCGTTGAAACTTGAGTTGGTTGTTATTAATTTCACTGTTTAAAAAAAGAAGGGATAGAAACTCAAACACAGTAACCTTCTAAAATTAAAATAACAGTCATATAACAAGTATTGTGAGGCTGTCTGCGTGAGTGTGACAGAGAGAGAGAGAGAGAGAGAGAAAGAAAATGATAGATTTCATATTATTAATGTTTTATCTTCACATGAAATGTATCATATGTCTTCCAGATTATGTAAAAATAAGTAGAAGAAAAATACAATTTCAAATCTCGCATGCCTGATGCGCAAAGGGATCTGATTAGTCGATATACTGGAGATACAAATGCAAAGGGAGATTATCAATGTCAAATAAGAAAGCCGAAGCAAAATGCTTACAAGCATCACACGAACAATTTAATTTACAAACCGAAGACAAATATTATTAATTAAGCAAACAAGAAAACTTAAAAAATAAAAAGCCAGCGCATAAATCGTGTGAAGTAGACAGTCTGAAGAACTCGGGAACACAAAAATGAATTTGACATATATGTTTTTGCTTTGGGTTGGGTTACCGAGTAGGAGACTAGATTCTTGTCAATGCCTCCTAGCCTAGTAAGAAGAGACTTACGCGACAGTTCTTTGCCTGTTATTTAGCGGCTGTTCGAAACAAAGAAAAATCGTAAATAGTATTATGGAATGACCGGACATAATATTAATATTGAAACTGGTAACATTAAAAAGTAAAAACAGAAAGACTAAATGTCAGCATTTTATGAGATTAAAAAAGAAGATGAATAAATCATATATACAAACTCTCTATATGCAAGGTAAAGAGAAAAGTAAAAGATAATTGGGACAAAATATGAAAAAATACGCTCTGACATACTGAGGTCATTTCCATATAGCAATGGAATTAATATACGCGCCAGAAATGAAAAAAGTGTGATTTTATTTCTCATTGGTATTATCCCCTGAAAAGTAGTAAAGCCACTAAATCACAAGGGGTTACAGGTTTTGGGAGATTTTTTTTTTAATCATATCACCCCGAGCAAGCCGTTAACGCCACTAATGTTCAGGGGGCTACGTAAAAGTGACAAGATTGGACAAGAGAAAACCAGAAATCGCATCCTAAGCAGGAAACAAGGGATGAACCACATAACCTGTTCAATAGATAAGGAACAGAAACATTATTTATGACCAAGAAACATTATTTATGACCAAGAAAATTAAATTAAAGAATTATCAGTGGAACAGTAGATAGCAGTTGGTATTTTATTCAAATTTTTGCAGATTAAAGTTAACTACAAAGCATGAAACCAGAAGGAAGTTTCAGAAGCGAGACATGAGAGGTACGAAACGATTAGGAGAGAACTTAAGGTTAAATCTAACCAGTTCAAATGTAAATTAATGAAATCTTGAAGCCAGTCTAGTACTACGCTTAAATTTTAAAAAAATGGTCCCATAGCGAAGAGCTCATCCAAATAAATACCATGATAGTATTTATAGAAAAGACATAGAGGCGACCTTAGTGCGGTGGATAATAGACTGAAGCCGATCAGCAAGATAAGGACCAAAAATGTTTATGTTTCTCTCTGGAATTTATCAAGATATTCAAGGTAAAATGCAGGGACAGTGTACGATATTTGGCAGCAATTTTCTAAGCATGGTCGAATGGGTTACTTATAGAGATGTATGATAGATTCTGAAGAGAAACATTGTTTCTGACGACACAGTGAAGCATGTTTCTCAGCAGCAAACCTATAGCTGCTTTATGAAACATCAAACATTGCTCAGTTCAAATCTCGATTCACTATTATCGTTAAATGCGATCTATGTGCAAAATGAACAAAGGAAATAAACAGTGAAATCGGACTTAGATCCTTCTTCTTTATCTTCTTCTTCATGTGCCGTATCCTTTCAAGACTAGGCAAACATGGACTTCCACTTGGCTCTGTCTCTTGTCACTCTCAAAATTCTTCATTTTGGTATCTCTCCAGACCCTGCTCTGGTATCCATTTGCTCAGGCCTATCAAGTAGGTCTAGCGCTGCTTTCTCCTGTTTTCTCTTTTCCTCTATCCGTTCTGTGAGTATTCAATTTTCCAGACACTCTGTCCTCATTACATGTCCCAGAAACCTCATCTGTCACTTCTTTATTTTAATTATGAGTTTTCTTTTCGTTTCCATACTCTCCAACACCTCGTCGTTAGTCAAGTCCTCTGTCCATGGTATCTTCAATATCTTTCTGTAAAACCATATTTTTGCTGCCTCAAGCCTCTCCTTCATCCTTGAGGGGTTGGTCTAACATTCACTGCCATACTAAAAAAACAGGCATTCCATAGCAATCGCGCACCCTCTTCTTTGTTTCCAATGAAATTTTCTAGTCTTTCAGTAGTCTGGTTATCTTTGGCAATGTATCCTTGTCAATATCAATGCGTCGTTGGATCTCAACATCACACATTCTATTCTCTGTCAGCTGCTTTTCAGGTATTTAAATTTCTTTATTATTTTATTTTAGTTTCTCCCACCTGTAGTTGTTTTTTGGGGTCTTCTTTTTGCTGATCACCATGCATTTAGTTTACTTGAAGTGTATGCTAATCCTTTCTTCTCACTTTATCTTGCTACCTTTCGTAAGAGGTCCTGCATTTTTCTTCCCCTGTGTATTTTACATTGTTGAGATCGTGGCCGCCAGTGACTAATCCTGGCAATTCTTTTATTTCTCTCAAATTTGTTTCGCTGTATATGTTGAATAGATCCGGTGAGGAAACACATCCATGTTATACGACTCTTTATATTTTGGTATATCTGCTGAAATCACTACCTGTCCGTACGCAAGCAGTTTGATGCCAATATATATTCTTGATTATTCTAAAGTTCTTTCCGAAAATTTCGAGGTTGTCGAGCATCTCTATCAATACTTTTTGGCGTACTTTTTCAAATGCTTTTGGATAGTCTATAAAGCACAGTTAAAGGTCCATTTCCATGTCTATTACTCTTTCAGATAGCATTCTGGGCATAAATATCGAATTCCTTGCCCTGGTATCTTTATCAAAGCCACACTGTCCTTGTCGCATCTCTGGGTAAATTCTGCTGCACGCTGTGTTCATCAGAATCCGGATAATGAGCCTTGTTATGCGGCTCATTAAACTGATTTTTCGGCGGAATTCATATTTTTTTTTACACCTGACTTTTTAAGTAATGCTATAAAAATCGATCTGCTTAGATCTTCCGGTATATTGTCGCTGTTGTAGATTCCGTTTATTATTTTTATGAGGCTGTTTATGTCAAAATCTTCTAAGGCATCAACAACTATATTACAATCCCATCGGGTCCTGCTGTTTTATTTCTGTTCAATTTGGCTATTGCCGAATCCATTTCTACTTTTAATATTTCTGGATCATCCGTATTTTTGTGTCTTGTCGCGGAGGAGATCAGCAATATGCTCATCCCACCTCTGAATTATTATTTTTTATTTTTTTATAATCATATCACCCCAACCAAAGCATTGTACTGCCACTGTTGTACAGGAGGCTACATAGGAGAAAAGTTATGCGAAAGAGGGACAGGTTATACGGGGTGCCAGGAAGTGGGTTAGAGAAAGATGAGAACACTGATGAGAGTGGATGGAGTAAGGAGCATGAGAGAGAGAGAATGCAGGTTAGTGACATAGGAGATCACTATTGACTTTATATTTAAATTCTTGGAGATTTTAGCTGTCAGGGAAGCAAATAAACGAAAGGGAATTCCACAAGCTGGAAATGCAAAAAAATCTGATGGAGTAGAATTTGCGTTTATATTTTATTGGATTCACGTTAAAAGGGTGGGTCCTAGTGGCTAATCTTGTGGCTCTAGTAAATTCATACATAGGGGGCCCCGGTAAGCTAAGTTCATCGGAGCAGAAGCCATGTGAGTATTTGTAGAAGAGACACAGGGAAGCCACATTGCGCCGGTGAGAAAGTGACTGTATCTGAGCTGCAAGGTCTGAACCGATCACCTTACAGATTCCCCGTTGGATTTTGTCATGGACCCATAAATGGCTAGTAGGAGCACCCGACCAGTTATAGCAGCAGTATTTAATGCACGGGCGGATGGTAGATTAATTTATGTACAGGATTTTTTCAGACGGGAAAAACTTCCTGGCCTTACACAGAGAACCGACCTTGTTAGCAGCGGATTTAGCTATGGATTCTATATAGTCATTCCACTTGAGGCCTGTTGTGAGAGTTAACCCAAAGAGACGCAGTGTTCTGCTTTCAGTGAGACTAGCCTGATCCATGCTAATGGGGAGTAGGATCGATTGTCTAAGGTGGTTAATAGATAGCAGCTTCATTTTGGAAGCATTAAAATTCACGAGCCATTTCTTACCCCTGTTCGCCACGGATTGGAAGTTTTTCAAGCTCGGCAGCGAGGTTTGCTTTGCCAGCTTTGGCAGATTTTTGATCGAGGCGAGAGGATACCGTAATATCATCAGCGTATACGCATGCATACTTGAGATCTTATTACATCGGGGAGATCGTTAATGTAGATAATGAAAAGCATAGGACCTAGAATAGAGTCTTGAGGGACACCCGCGTTCGTATGATAGTATTAGGAGATATGTCCGTTCAATAGTACCTTCATTGTATGATTTGAAAGGAATGTTTAATAAGGTCGAACAAATGCCCAGTTATACCATAGCCCCGCAACTTTCCTAGAATGCCAACATGCCAGACTCCGTCAAATGCTTTAGAGATATCTAGGGAAACAGTTCGGGCTTCGTTGTTCTTGTCGCGAGCCTGGTGTATATACTCAGTGATGGTCGGGAGCATATCAGCAGTAGACCTGGTGAAGCAGAAACCATACTGTTTGTCAGAGAAGTGTCTGTAGGCTGTGAGATGTTGAACGACCTCGGCGTTGATGATGGCTTCGAACACTTTGCCAAATCTTTTCTTCTTTTTCTACTATGAGTATACTATCATTTGCTGTTATACATCCTGTTCCTGGGCAGGTCTTTTGTCCTGTTGATTCCTTTTATGGATATCACCATTATTTATCATGCTCAGTCTCTTTACTTAGGCATATTTATCGTTCATTCATCTATTTTTAGCATGTCAGCATTATCTTCATATTTCCTTCTGCATTTTCTTGTATTCCGTTACATATCTTGGTTTCGTTTTTTGTCTCTTTTGCATCAGGTTAAGAATCTCTTCAAGGATCAACTCATTGTTCTCCCGACGTGCTTTTACCTTTAGGATGATGTCGTTCGCCGATGTCACTAGAGCCAATCTTAGTGCGTCCCATTTTGAGATTCCGTTACCTAATTTGCCCTTCGTATTTCGTTTCTCAGTGTCCATATACATTTCTTGCACACTCAAATTATTCACGAATCTATTATACTATGGTCTTAGGGATGTGTTTGGTTTCTTTAATCACATTAGTTTTATTCTTAGTTTGCATCAAACAGGTATATGGTCCATGAAACAAGAAAAATGGTAATCTTAATATTATTTGATATTCCTTAAACAATTTACGCTTTTCCTCGCTCCCTGGCGATCCATTGAGTATGTTTTTTATGTCCATTTTCATTTATAATGATACAAGAAATATGAACTGTTTCCCTTTATGAAAACTTTGACTAAAGCAGCCAGTGATAACAGCCAATCCTATAACATTTATCACTATTTCAGATGGATGACATTTATGCTAATGTTCACCCAAACCTAGGCACAACAACCACTTAAAGTAGTGAGTTATTGTATGGCTGTGTATTAGCGTCAGAAAAATAAAGAAGTACAATTTATCGGGTTAAGTATGAACGATAATGGTTATCACTAAACATGCTGAAACTGAAATTGCAGTGATTAGGAAAAATGGCCTGCTGGACGTCTGTTCCATAAAGCAACAGTTCTCGAGAATTTGTCCGAGTAGAACTTGCTTCTTTTTAATGGAAAACATAGATAATGGGCATGGATCCTCCCCGCGTACGTATCATGGCAAATCACAATTAAAAAGATTAGGAATAGTGGAACCAAGAAATCTAGCTCGTCAGGGGATTTGCTATGAAATATCGATAGAGTAGCGAGAGGCACTCTATGTTTGTTCTGATTTGTCAAAATAGAATTTAGCCTCAGTATACAGCTGCCTATTAGTGCGGTACGGAGCCGACAATTTTCTCAGCATTTGTAGCAATAAATTTTATATCTTACACTTGCAGTCTGCGGCGAGCAATGATTATGTCTTTTCTAAAACTAAAGAACAAAGAAATGCAATACCAGAATGCCATTCCAGCTTTTAATTCAAAAGTACTTAGTATCTAATATCATTTATACAATTAGAACACGCATATCATTTTAACTTGCTAAATAATCTTGATTTATATGAGGAAGATGTTAAATTAACTTTGGACTAGAACAAACCGCCTACAGAAAACGACTTGCTAATGTACAAAAACACATTTAACAAGATACTTTGGAAACAAACAATTGAAGGTTTAACACAAAAATCCAAGCAAAGATTTTAATAATAAAATATAACTTTCTGGAAATTTAAATTACGTATGTTATTATTTAGTTATTAGCCGTTACGTCTTGCTAACGAGAGGAAAAATAGTAAATTTAAAAAAAATTCTTATGCTTTTTGGAAAGTCACTTGCAAATCTCAAGCAACATTGGCAGTAAAGGAATCATTTTTCCGACTGGCAAGGCAGACTATACTAATATTTGTCGGATTTTTTGCTTTGTGTTCATCTATTCAGATCTGAAGAAACACTTTGTTCATATTTACCCAATTGCTTTTTATTTGTTTCCATATTTTTGTTTTGTTTTTTTCCTCTCAGAAAAAATGTTCGCATCTTCGATAGTTCTTGTTTAAACATACGAATCTTTTACAATATGATTTTGTCGACATTTTTAATTCTCCCTTGACAACGAAATTATTTTACTCGCTCATCCCAAACTGTATTATTATTCTCTGGGATAAGAGGGTTTAGTTGAAATTATATTAAATAATTCCGGAATATTTATATATACTCTGAAATTACTCTATCTCATCTACAATTCACTATTATTATACCATGACTGGCATTTCTCGAAATCTTGGTTAAACCGACCTCTTCAATAATTCAAAATTTCGTGTAAAAAATTTTTCTCAACCATAGCCTTTATTTTCTTTTACTCTGAAGTTTTTTCGTTGTTATTTTTTTATTTTATTTTATTTATTTATTTTATTTTATGTAAATTGTAGTAGATAGACCCTAATATCACCCGGTTCATACTCCACCCAATTCTATTGATTTAGAGTAGAGGCTCATCCCTTGTTTCCTGTTCAGAAAGGGGTTCTCTTTTTTTGCTACTTAGGCCTCAATAGTAGAGCTTTCGCAGCTTTTCTACAATATTGTAGGGCTGAAGGTACTGGGGTGGTAGTTTTCTAGTTGCTACTTTCGACTGGTAGTTAGGTGCTCTAACTCTTGCGTAGCGTCTTCAGCGGCTGTTCTGATCAACAGTTGCATAATATCGAGGTTTTTGTAGTGCCATGACGCATGGATAGGTGTCCATGCAAGTTCCTCCGTTTGTCGACCCCAGTATGCTGCTGTCTGTATCAATTTTTTTCTTACACATGTAGTTGATGACTGTCTTCTACCACTAATCCAGACCTCTCCTTATAAAAAAAACAATGAATATTAACAACAACAAAACTAAATAGTAAATCGGTCTAAAAAATCACCTAACCCCCTAAACCTTTCCTTCACTAACATCCGTGTTATACGTACCAACTTTTGCAGTGAGGAATCTTACCACCACGAAAGGTCCTCAGACATCCTAGCTCTCTGCTAAACTAACCTGAACCCCACAATCCCCTCCTTTGATTTCTCGATCCCAGATTACCTTCCCCTATTTTAGAAGAACTGCAGCATCCATATACATTGATTGGGAGTTTATGTCAGCAAACATCTCCCTCTGGTTAGGGATGTTTCTCGCGAATCTCCTAATCATCCATACCATGTATCTCTACTAAACACAGCTATCTTTTCATTTTCTATCGCTCTTCTTCCTCTCCTGACTGTTCCTTGGTGGACAGTATCTCTAATAATGGAGATAAGGCAATTGCCTCTCACACATTCGCCAATATATTTGTGTTTGACGACTTCAATGCCCACCATGCTAATTGTCTGGAAAACACTGTTACCAATCTTGCTTGCATCCACACCCTGAAATTGGTGATCACCCAGTCTATGACACAAGTGGTGGATTTTCCCACACGTTTCCCCAGTATGCCTGAAAGATAAGCTTATCTACTAGGTCTCTTATTCAACTTTTTCATTGAATCATGTCTTGCAATACAGCTTTGCCCTTGACAACTCAGATCATGCTGTGGTATCTGTTAATAAATCTCTCCATTCCTCTTCCCTTCAGGAATGCCTTAATGCTAGGAAAGGGCTGACTGGGAAGCACTATGAGATTTTGTGTGCGACGTCCCTTCGAAAACGTTTTTAGACTCTTCGCTGAAGATTGCGCTTCTGAGGTCTCCTGCTTGATGAAAGTTGGCATCGATGCTTTCATCCCAGCTTGGAAGTTCCACCTTAAACCTCATTCGCCTCCCTGGTTCTTCACTACGTATTCGGCCGCCATATCCCACAGGAATCACTACTTGCGGTTTGATCGGAGCAGCACGCCTGACAATAATAGGAGCCTTTTGCCTTATGCTTGTAATGAGTGTAAGAGGTTACGTAATAACGCTAAGATTTGTTTGCTGAGAGAATGAAGCAGCGTATAGCAGCCCACATATTCAGCTCCAAAAACTACCAGCGGATATGCAAACGTGTGCTAAACAGCAGCAGGCTTCCATCCTTCCTTTAATCAATAAATATGGGGACCTCGCTGTTATAGCAGACAAGGCTGAGTTCTTTGCTCGCAGAATATACTCCAACTCTTCATTTAAATCGTCTGGAATATCCGCAAACTACTTCTCACCTAAAACTGAGGCTCAGCTAAGCAACGCTTACATTACCCCCTCTTTGGTCTCTAAAATAATTTAAAAACTTCACCCCCCATAAGGCGAGTGGAGATGACGGAATCCCAGTCTTCGTGTTAAAGATATGTGCTGCTGAACTTTCCTTTGTCTTCTCCAAACTCTATAATTATTGTCTCCGTGCTTCTAGCTTCCTTCTTGCTCTAAATCCTCTTCTGTGGTTCCTGTATTTAAGAACTCGGGAAAACACTCAGACCCGTTCAATTATCGACCTAACTGTCTCCTACCGATATTTGCCAAAGTGGTCGAGGTGATTATCAATGCTGAAGTGTTTCAACATATCATAACTCATTGCCTATTCTCCGACAGACAGTATGACTTCCTCTTCACCAGTTCTACTGCTGACATGCTGACGACAATCACTGAATACATATACCAGGTTCTTGACAATAACGGCGAAGTTCGAGCTGTTGTTCTGGGTATCTCTAAAGCATTTAGCACGCTGGCATTCTGCAAAAGCTGTAGGGCTATGGTATAACTGGACGCTTATTTGACCTTATCAAATAATTCCTATCGAATCGCGTAATGAAGGTCGTACTGAACGAGCATGCTCCCAAATCCTGTCATACGAACCCGGGTGTCCCTTTATCTTCTATCCTAGGTCTTACGTTTTTTCTAATTTTCATCTAATGTTATCAGATCACAAGTAGGCATCTACGCAGACGGCACCATCATTTACTCCCACCTCGCTAAGAAATCTGCCGATGCTGACAAAACAAACCTTGGTGTTGTTCTCAAAAATGACCTCCAGTCAGTAGTGGACAAGGCTAAGAAATGGCTCGTTAATTTTCATTCTTTCAAAACGACGCTACTATCCTTTAACTACTGTAAAAAGTCTTTTTTAGTAGCCATCAGTATGGATCACACTAGTCTCCCTGAAAGTAATACACTGCGTTCTGCTTCCTCACTCTCTCAGCTGACCTGAAGAGGAACGACTACATTGAATTAATAGCTGAATCTACTGCTAAGGAATTTGAATACCTGCGTCGGGCCAGAAAGTTTTTCCCAATTTAATCCATCATGCACATATACAAATCTACCATCTGCCCGTGCATTTAATACTGCTGTCAAATCTGGTCGGGCACCCCTGCTTTTCATTCCGGGGTTCTCTATCTGGAATGTAGTCGATCCTGACCTGGTGGCTCGTCTCCAGATTCTCTCTCACCGATGAGATATGGCTTCATTCTGTCCTTTCTACAAATACTTTCAAGGATTCTGCTCCGACGAGTTTAGTCTCTTGGTGCCTCCCCCGTGCAAATTTACTCGAGCTACTAGACTAGCTACAGGTTTCCACTCTTTCAATGTTAAAACAATCAAGTGTAACCATAGCTTCTACTCTACAGCTTCTTTTCTTGCACTTCCAAAATAAGGAAGTCCCCTCCGTATTCTTGTTTTTCTAAAAACTACAGTCACCAAAAGTTTAAATGCAACATTAACCGTCATCTCGTATTTCCTTACTTCCCGTTTGTCTTCACTTTACACTTTTCTCTCAGACAACTCTTTTCATATACTCGTCCTTCTCCTACCCATTCTCCGACACCTACTGTGACTTGTCCTCCTCCCTCTTTCACTCTCCTATCATCTAATTCACCCTGCACACCAGAGGCAATATTGTCTTGCTTAGGGAAAGACTATTATAAAAAAATATTAGTGCTTTCAAATCGAACATTTTAAAAGTATATGAATACATTCCATAATATGTAAGACAAAGACGAGGAAGTGAAAAGAGAAGAAATAAAATAATATCTACAGTAAAATGATGGAGTGCAAAATAACACCAGCAAAAAAATAAATAAATAAAAGAACTAGCAAAAATGGACTCAGAATTTTCTCTCCTTACTGTTCAGAGCCAATCAAGAAAAATTAAATATTTTTCTTTCTTTTTCTTATCCTTTGTTTAGCATATTATATATATATATATATATATATATATATATATATATATGTATATATATATATATACCTTCAAAATATATATATATATACCTTCAAAATATCCATTTTCAACGCTATAATAAAATTTCTTACCGCATATATTATTAAGAGATAGAAAAATAGAATCTGAAACAAAGAAATGTCTACTAAGCTTCTATGCAAGTCACATCCCCGCTAAAATCAAAGAGACAACGACGTTTCTAGAGGTTGTTGCTTATACTGGACCCTTATGATGAAAATATAGTTAAAATAATGAGTAAGGAAAGCTTGGTGACTTCAACACTCAAAGGAAAAAAAGAATGCTGGTCTCAAAGAAGGAAGCATAGATAAACTACATAATGAATTTGTGTGTCAATGAATTGCAGATCAGGAGGCAACGTCAAGTGGTACATTTTCAAACTTTTCTACGACCTGAAAGAGTTATACAGTTGTAGAGAGTCATGATTGCCTATGTCCTAAGGGACACGGCACATAAAACTGATTCTTTAATTCAATCAGGATCAAAATTATGGTGTCTTTGTGAAAATCTATATAATGAATGATACGCGTGATATTGAATAATTCAAAATCTGCTAATGGCGACGCCAATAGAATTAATTAGTATTCATACTAATTTTGAATTGATTAAAGGCTTTTGGGAAAATCGCGGTTGTATTACCTTTTGTTATGACTCTACAGACGTATTCAGTAATTGATTTTTGACAAGTTTAAAAATAAAAGAGAAATGAAAAATTCTACACATTGTATGACTGTTGAAAACCTATCTGTTTTTCCTTTATATTGTTTTGCGATTGGGATTGTGACCTGCTTCATTGGGTGCCAATTTTCTACATTGGACAACAGATAACTTGTTAATCTAGAATGAGGAGAATGAGTAGAATAATGCAACATTCTTACCTGTATGTTCTATTAGTTTTCTTCATATTTTCTACATATTTTATTAATACTCAACAATTTTTTTTCTTTCGTGCAATTTCTCTCTCTCTCTCTCTCTCTCTATCTATCTATCTATCTATCTATCTATCTATCTCACTTTTATCAATCGCACTATGTAATTTATGGTATGATTTGAAATTAGAAGCGGATACTTTGAGACAAGCTCAGCATATTTTTTTCCTTTTCCATTAACACGCAATATTTTCTTTTCTGAATTGCTTTCTAGTATTTCGCATCGTTTCGATAACGGCTGAAAGAACTGTCACTAAATTACACAATATTCTCAGTTCTTAGGAAAGTCAATACCATTAGCTATTATTTTACATTCATTGGCTGAATGGGATTCTTCTTCTCTTTTATTATTATTATTGTTGTTGTTCCTGTCGTTGTGGTGGTAGTGTTGTTGTTACAGTAGTTATTAAAAGATCACGATTTACGAAAAGATAAGAAAAAGGAAAGAGTACTAAGCTGTTATGTGATATCTGTCCTCCTTTATGGCATCGAATACTGAACATTCTTCTGAAAGATAACGGAAAGATTCCAAGCACAAAAATGTGGTTCTACAGAAGGATAATGAGGATACCGTGGACTGAACATATGAGCAACGATGAGTTTTTGAAGTGAATGAAGACTTATACTTAACATCAAGGAAAGACTGCTACCGTTTTTTGGCAAGTAATGAGGAAGGAGGGCTTGAAGAAACTGATATTCATTGGGTGCATAGAGGGGAAGCATGACAGGGGAAACGGAGCGTGACATACTTGATGGACTTAAGCAATATAATGACACAGCAAGTTTTGTGATAACTGTCAAGACAAAGAGCTGCAAAAGACGAAGATGTAGAGAGCCTTGATTGTCTCCGTCCTGACGGGACATGGCAAAGACAAGAAGAAAAAAGAAAAATACACAGATTGTCAATATTAAACAATGTTTCAACAGAATGTTTGTCTCCTTCAAGTCATATTTAAGCCGTTCTTTTTATCATAAAAAATTTAAATAGGCAAAAACATATATGCTATTGTAAAAACGTTTCTCGTCTTGTAATAAAAAAAACGCGTGTACTGGTAATGATTGCGAATGAAACACCAATGAGAAGGTATGAAACTGAAATGATGGTGTTCTTGTACTTCTTAAAAATCTCCGTTTGTTGATTAGTTACTAAGAGGAATTAATCAAACAGCACATTACAAATTTTATGGAACCCTTCTAATTTTTTATAGGAATAATGTAGAAAGCAATGTCTTTAGCAATTTAGACACACCCTCAATACATGCAAGGTATATTACGGATATTTCACATTAACAGAAAAGAAAGATAAACTGAAAAGATTTAAAGAAACATACAATTCATGAAGTCAAAATTCAAAACATAATTCTTTTTTCTGGATCTCCTCGTAGACGCTAATAATGATGATTTTATCACTGCAATATATGAAGAAATAGTTATTAAGAATTGACGTCGTTTTAATAATAAAAAAAACGAATGTCAACACAGATATAAAATTTGTGCAATAAAATTATGATTTGAAATGTTAAATTATTTTTACTTCGAACACACTGTTTTATGATGAATTAAGAAGCATAAAACAGTTATCAACAATAGGTTTTCGAATCATGTTTTTGCTAAAAAATTATAAAAAATCAAGGAAAAATATAAACAACCAACATGATCTAAGCTAAAATAACGACTTAAATTGTATTTTATCACCATTTCTTATGCGTCCTAATTATAAACAAGACGAAACGGCTATTAGAATTATAATCTAACAGTATGTAGATGTTGTTGATCCTAACAAATACCTTAGATTTTATACTCCATTATACAAAAATTAAAACATTTAATCTAATATTTAGGAATATCGCTAATAAGCTAATATTTAAGAATAGTTCACCACTTCAAATAGCTTTCTTCTGTAAGAAATAATGTTATTTGTGAATTCTTCTGTCCTTTGATTGATTCTATTGTAAACACTAACAATCAACAAAGAACATTAAATTCTTAAATTGGCTGCACACTCATAGATTGATTTGCTATTTGTCAATATTTAATTCAATTTGCGCACATACTGATGAAAATATGCACAATAATATTGACATAAGACAAAATTTTATATAGGACACTCAGTCAGTTAAGCGCCATACGTGATACACGCTTGGGAGCTAATGTTTTAAAAAAGACATGACTGACTGGGCAGAAGATTATCCCGCAGTAGTTTGCCATTACATTCTGCGGTAGTCTGATTGCCAACCAATCCTATAGAACCCAATCAGTCCTGTTATTTAACTCATAACTAGAAGGGAAAAAACCAATTAATAGCTGTCCCAAGAGTATCTGTGCGTAAGTGAATGCAATGACTTAAACTGGAATTCTAGCTAAGCTCTCCGATTTGTCGTTCAGAGCCGATATCCACTGCATTACAACGCACATCCCACACAGTGCAAAAATTAAAATTAAAAGAAATAAAAATAAAAATTCTGGATGCTGTTTTAATAAAATATAATCATCCAACGTTAAATGAGATATATTTTCTCCATATAATGATGTGTGTCTAAAAACGCAAACATGCAATTTCCATGTTGACCGTTTAAAGGACGTATCCTTCAGTGACTAGAAATCGGTTCCATTAAACGAGGAACGCCTGCATTAATAAAAAACAATTGCGTAAATATACACATAGTACAATTTTTAAAAACGAATGTACACGGAAAGGACGAGGAAAATAATTTAGAATAAACATAAATATTAATTTTGGCAAATTAACCTGTAACATAAAAAATCGATACGGAGAACTTGTTAACTTTATATGTTTAAAAGAATTATTGCTGCCGAAATACATCATTTATACAAATAAAAATGACAACACTTTTCCGAGAAGTTATTGTATTAGGGTGCATTGTTATAGAAGTTTTCGCAGTTAGAGTTGTGTTTCTTCAACACCCTCAGTTGAAACCTGGGCTTTAAAAATCAAACCATATGTACAATTTGTGAAAGAGCCCAAATTTTGATGCAATCTGTAGTTGAACGTTTTTACGCTCAAGTTATTGGTCAAAAATTTTTAAATTCTCAATTGAATATCACAAGAAGTTTTCGCCCAAGTCTAAACTAGATTGTTTCACGGCATCATTCAAAAAATATCGCGCATTATCTATTTTATTCATATGCGCGTGAAAATATATTACAAATGAGGACATTTATATGTTCGCTATTTTCATGTAAGGGTCACCAAAAGTAAATGCAAATGAAGAAGCTAGTTTGTCATCACAGCAATCTATATCAACTCTCCTGCTTTACTTTTGTCACTCTTCTACTTTGCACGCACACACCTATTAAATATTTACATATACAGGTAATTTTGATGATAAAGGTCGGCAGACGTTAATTTCGTAGGTTGAAATCTTAAACACGTGTACTCACTAAAAGATGTTTATACTAATAAGAAATAATTTGCAATATTTAAGTGTCAATCAGAAAGAGACAAAATTTTGCTACACATAATGTCGAAAGTATGCATGGAAAATGAAATATTATCTTTTCAGACAAAAATTCGGACGTTGTTGATCGTTCATCTATCGAAGCAACCTCCTCAGCATATAAAAAAGACCTTGATTTATTTCTGATTCTTTTTCTTTCCAGATAAGATTATTTGACATTGTCTCATCGTAATCATTTTCATTGGGCTTATGACCCACATGATTAACTGGGGAAAAAATACATTTTTGCACCAAATCATTACAGTCGGTGAGAAATGGATACACTTCGTCATCAGTACGTGAGTAGGCCAGTCTTTACTTGCAAGTGAAAAACGAAAACTATCTCTAAAACAATAACTGTACCCAAAAAATGTAATGGTTCCAATATGGTTGGATTCCAAAATTATTTTATTCATTCTTGCCTCAATAGCAGCAAACATCTATGTGGAGAAATTCAATGTATGCACGAAAATTTTTTTAAAAATCCTCGACTTGTAAAAAGAATGGCGCAATTCTGCTGCACGACATCGCACGGTCGCAAGCTTAAAAATCAACTGTTCCAAATTTGCATCGCCTGAATTAGGAAATTTCGCCTCATCTTCTATATTCACGTTGAATCTCTCTCTCCCTGAGTAACACTTATTATTATGAGCATTTTCAGCTTTTCATAATCGATAAAACATTTTCCAATAAGGAAGAGGTAATCGAAGCAGTCGATTTTTTTTTATCACATCAAAGGATAACATTTTTTTAAAGATGGGATCAAGAATTTAAACATATGTTGGAGAACAGTCATTCATCAATATGGCGCTTATTTCAACTAAATAAATTAGTTATTTAACATGAATAAAAAGAGAATGAAAAGTAATATAACTTAACGTCTAATAATTGAAAGTAAATAAAATTATTTGTTATAATACCATTATTAATTATATTATTTTAGTTTGAGAATCATTTATGAATTATATTATTTAAATAAGAGAAGGCTTTGAATTGAACCATTTTCTTTTAATTTAAAGAAAAATTGGTAGTCATGTATTTTAACTGGGGAAATGATTTTTTTTATATTAGAAGACATTTAAAAAAAAGTTGGTGGCGCATATTTATATTTTGCTCAGATTAAATAGCGTCATCACATTGAAATTTCAGTGGAGTGCCGATGGAAGTTTACATGTCTTCATTTCCAAGTAAATCTACAAATATTTTTCTTGTATTTAGATATACTTATGGAGTAGATCTAAACATATTATAATTTTGTGCATGAGTCTTTTCCCCGAATAGAAGGGATGTGAGTTATGTTTAGAAATTAGAGAGCCGAGTTCGAATTCTATTTGAATTTGTTGCATTCACTAACGCGCAAATAAACTTGAAAAAGGTATTAATACATATTTCCACCTCCAGATATGGGTTAAACAACAGGAAAGATTGGGTTCAATAGCTTTGGTTGACACCAGCCAACCACAGATACTAATGGCAAACTACTGCTGGAAAATAATCTACCCAGTCAGACATGTCTCTTTTGAGATATGATCGCCCAAGCTTGTCTCACATATGGCCATTAACTGACTAATTGATTTAGATAAAACATGGTTTGGAGACGAAAAAACATTACCACTAATCCAATACTCTCCAACAATTACATGTAATATTATAAACTTTTATGGATGTTACAGTAAGCGGCTACAAGAATTAAGAACAGCTTTCATCCTATTTTGATAATAATAATTTTTCTGTTTATGTTTTTTGCCGGGTCAGTATGTGTCCTCATTATTTTATTAGGTCGCGTTTTATGAACATGAATTAGGAAGAAAAAAATAAAGAAAAATATATGAAATTTGAATGTAGTAAAGAAGGCGGAGGGACTACAGTAATTTATTGTAAATGAAAGAAAAATAATGCATATAAAAAATTAAGAAAGAGAACAGCTATGTTGAAAAGTGAGATAAACTAAAATACATGAACTCTTTTAAACAGGAAGAAAGAAAGAAAACAAAGAAAAGAGAAAGAATGACATATGTAGAAAAATTGAAGGATATAAGAAAGAAATAGAAAACGGAATAGAAAAAGCATGAGAATAAAAGAGAGAATTATGAAAAACGAATGATAAAAAAAGAAAGAAAAAAGAAAGAAAAAATAAAATAAAAAACAAATTGAAACAAATCGAGTTGAACCAAAATCGAAAAAGAAAACCCAAACAGAAATAAAAATGAAAATATAAATAATACATATAAAAATATACAGGGCAACAAATAAGGTGGAAAAAGAAAGAAAGAAAAGTAAAAAGAAAAACAAAATACAAAAAAATAAGAATTATGAGGAAAGAATACGGAAAGACAAGAGAGAAGACAGAAAGAAACTGCATGAAAAAGGGTTTCGCGTAATGAAGAAAAAAGAACGAAAAAACTAAAATGATTGTTTAAAGAAGTTTCGAGATAGGCCATTGAAAATGTCAGTTAAGTATTTAAACAAAATCATTGGACATTGCTTATGTTCGGTGTTCGTGTGAGAATCTGTGCTTAAACGTGATATATTCATCGATTGATCACATATTTCAAATTTTCAGTCACTTATTTCAAATTATTCCTTTTTTATCTAATTCGTCTGAGAAACTGACTAATATGAATTATTGCTGCAGATTAGGGTTGGTGATGCTCAATTCTCAACTTGGAATCCCTCAGAGCTCAAAGATACTTGCGTAGCTTTGTGTGTCATGAAATGTTTTCCAACCAACGATCACTTTTCCACAGACAAAACCTCATTAGTTGCTTACGATTCTATCACGATTTCCCGAGCAGTTATCCTGGCCAAGCATCTTCCATTTCAGAACATCTAGGAAACGATTAATTTTTACTGTACTCATATGTTCATTACTTTTAGCTGTAAGCAATGTTTGTCTTCTTTCTATCTCTCTGAATCCTGTCAACCATTTACACAATCTCGTTTGGTAGATTATTCGCTACTTTCCTATGTCCAACTTTTCTTGAATATGCCATGTGAGTGTCACATTCCTTGATCTCTCTTTCCTCAATCTGTACACTATAAATTTCATTTGCTTCCTTTTGTTTATAAAGATAGGTGTCCATTTTGAGCTATTTTATCTAAAACTTCACCGTTCCTCACATGTTCAGTTAATCATCCTTCTGCAGAATCACATTTCTTCTGACTCAATCTTATTCATTTGTGAAGAGATTGACCAGCATTCACTGCCATATAGAAGCATATTGCATAACAGTCCAATACTTTTTTCTTTATTTCCCATGAAATTTTCTTCATTCTTATTATTTTGCTTAGTGGCTTCGTATTTTGGCGTCGCATGTTATGTCCTCTGATAAAACACCCTAAACAAATAAAATTTTTGTACTTGCTTGAATTTGGTGTTTCCAATTGATAGTTTTCCCCTTTGAGTTGTTATTTTGTTTACAACTATAAATTCTGTCCTTTTACATCGCTTTCATTTAGAGTATTCTATAGGAAGGTCAAGAATTTACTTTCCGTGTCTACTACCATCACTGTGTAATCAGTGTATCTTATATTGTTAAGATTGTGGCAGCCTATAATTTATCCTGGCAGGGCTTGTAAATATTATAAAGAATTGGCTAAAAAAGAAAAAAAGTTTTTTTAGAGGATTAAAATATATGGGTTCATGTATTTCTAAGGAATATTAATATGAGACTCGACCAGAATTTTAACTCAAATACACAGGTTTCACTTTCCTCAACGCTAACCTTTTCACTAAAAGCACATTCTGTTTACATAATGAGAAGAGATTAAAAAAAACAAAGTGTCGGGTGGAATTTTCCAAGTTTTTTTACAATGTCTACCACATGACAAAACGTCACGAGCTAAAAATATAGTCGCTTAAATATTCGAGTCAGTTTCTCTCTGTTTATATATACAGAGAATTATTACAAATTTAAATATTGTAACTTACCTGATTGGTGCTATCTTCAGCTTCATCATTCCAAAACTTTGTAATCGGACTCTACAGCGATCATTCTGTCTACTTGTCAGATTATATCTGCATTAGAAAATGATGAGACAAAGTTAAATTTTTTAAATGAAAGACGCGTACTGCCTATGATTTCTTTGGTGTTACCAGTTCAACTAAAAACGAACGACAAATGTAACTGTTGGCAAAGTGTTATTGGTATCTTTGAGGATAATTTGGTTGCCGTAAATCACATCAATTATTCAGGTTTATCATGTAATCTGGCGTTATATTTGAAGCGAGTCTGTATGTCTTTGTGCTTGTTTGTTTTATCTGTATATGCTTCTATATATATATATAACGATATGCACAAACAACCATACACGCACATCAACACGGACCTACATACTGACACACATTTAACGCATACATATGTACATTCTTACATAGGTGTGCCCATATAAACATTCATCCAAGCATATATATTTGTTGGAACCCATTTTTTATTTTCGATATATAGCGAAACGCATTTTGATTAAATAATTTCCACGATGTCTCATCATTTCATGCTGATACCCATGACAAGTCGACGGAGTTATTACTGGAGTTTCCACTCTGCACTTTATAGGAAGATCACTGTGTCACAGTCCGTGAGGAAAAAAATAACATGACATAATTCTCAAAGTCAGAACTTAGAAAATGGCATTTTGTACGGCTTTGCATTCTCAGCGATAGCTCGAATGCGAACATTTCTGAGGACAGTGCAGAGGATTCGGAAAGATTTGGATGATATAGCCATTAATCTTTCTACTCTTTGGAGTAATCACTAATGATAGCGACGTTATTCTTCTAGCCATCTTAACACAGGGCTTCAGAAACAACACGAAGGCCTACATAAAGTGCCTTGAGGTGTAGTTCTACCCTGGGTCAAGAACGGTGATTTGAGAAATATCGTATGTCTGACTCTACAACATGCCACATTTGCAGAAGAAACCAGTCATGGCTGTCAGCCAATTTCTGCGACCACATCACACCTTACATCTGGCCACCTAACTCCTCAGACTACAACCCCACTTGATCATTAGATGTTTGGCCTTGATGAGCGGGAGACCATCGAAACTGCTTTTAACACACAAGTCAAACTGAATGTAATGATTATGGAAGTATTCACCATCTTAAACAAGGAGGCCTTTCAAAAGAGATGCAAGGGATTTCGAAGTTGTCTGGAGCCAATGGCAATTATATTGAATAAATTTACACTTTACTGTTTCAAGATATTTTTGAGTAATTTTGGTAAATATATCTACTGAATGAGATGTCAGTGTTATTTTCATTTTTGTGTAATTTAGACGACAATACACCCATCGCAACATGTATAAGCAGTCAATTACTGATATCCCTGACGGGTAGATGGACTGGTCCGTCTACGAGTCTTTGGGTTAGGAATGCTGAAGTTAAGATTAATCAGCTAAGTGACAAACCATTTACTAATTAATTACACACACACACACACACACACACACACACACACACACACACACACACATATATATATATATATATATATATATATATATATATATATATAAGTATATATATATACAAAGGCCGACATACGTATGTGAATATATTTTCACTTTTGTTTGGGATGATAGTATACCTTACTATGTAAACCACAGCTGTGAAAGACGTGATTTAGGTACTTCCACTAAATCACTGAAAAAGCAGCATAGTATGAAGAAAAAATGTTCTCAACTTATTAAAAACAAACGTGTTCCATCAAAATGTTTATGTTATTGTTAAGAGGAAAGATGAAATCATTTTTTGATTTTTTTTCTAGATTTTTTAATTTTTTTTTGACACGTTCGAAATTTGGGTAAATTTTTGTTTTTATTTTCGTTAGTGGAGGAGCCAAATCGTTAAGAGTGTTTACAATGGTAAATGTGATATTATATAATTCACCTTTTTCCGGTGACGAATACATTAATTTTGAAGTTCTTGCAAAAATCAAATAATTGTCGGATCTTAATGAAACTTTCAGAACTTATTCACAAATCAGTGAAATTATCTTTAAAATTATTATTTTGAAATATATTGGTAAAATATATTTTCTTTTACATCTATTACCTAGCCTTCACGTAAATTCATGAACTTGCAATTCAATGAAATTCTGTAGGCAAAATTGGTAAATAAATAGTAAAACGCAGGACTCATTGAAGAATGTATATCATGTATTTTCTAAATATCATTTAGCCCCTTTTCCCAAAAATCTACTCCAAATCTTAAAATAAAAAATTCAATAAAACTATGATATTATTTAATTAGATAAGCTTTTAATTATTTTAATATATAATAACAATTCCATCCATTATTGTCTGAAGAATTTCTTTTTGTTGATTAATTTTGAAATTTTCATAGAATTGTTTCCATTTCTGTTTTTTAAATATATTTATTCATTAAGTTTCATATTTATATTTATGAAATATTTCCAAGATTTGAAAATGTTAGGCCGTTAAATGAAGTTTAGATTTTTTAATCGAAAATTAAAAATTTAATACAATTCATCTAGCCAACCTATTTTTCAAATAATTTTTAATGTTTTTATGTATTTAAAGCTTCTTTTATGGCAATTTTCTATGTGTAGATTAAAATGTCATGTGTTTCAGGAATTCTTCCCATTACCGGAAAAAAATTATTACAGTTATGTCTATTTTGATCGCCATTAACCTTCTCTTGCATCTGGCCAGCTGTCAACACATTTGAAATATGGCGGACAGGTTAAAGTGATGAACTCTCTGATTGAGAAATAGTTTTATTCTAAATTTCATGCTATAAATAAATAATAATAAAGTAAATCAGATTAATTTAACTTTAAATTTGCTAATTTTCTAAAAGTAATGTGTCACAGGTGCATAATTTATTTTTGCATGATTTTTAAAACCGATAATTAAATTTCTTTACAAATGTGTCGATCGTTCAAATTGACAGAATATTTTAAAAAGTAAAAGAAAAATCTTAAAATCTTAGATTCCAATCAATATAATTTCTGTTTGAAATACACCAGAGTATTTTGCTTACTAATAATTAATATTGAAAATAAGTGGATGTACTGATGAAAAATTCATGCCTTTCCCACTAGCAAAAATGGAAATAGAATACAACATACGACGTCAGAAGTAAGTACCGAAATCATATTAATCATATGTGTCATTGAAGTTACCTTGCTAACCTTTGTTCCTCTGTCATGTGCCTTAGTTCAGCATATTTTATTCTTGTTAAATCAAACAAAGTAAAGTTTGGTACGAGTTGAAGGCTCATCAGATATGCATTATGGATCGAGTTCACTAAAATAATAATTGTTTTGGAGACTTGATAGCTCCTTGGAGAGGCGCCATTATTTTCGTTGGTTAACATCAACTTATTATCCATTAGAAATAAAACAATGATTGTTATGAACGGAAAGAAAAATAAAGCTTAATTAGAGAAAAGCATGTCTGTAATGAAAATTCAAAATCACTCATTGGTGGAAAAATAAGGAGTATGGTCACTAATATGAACAATCCTATTTTAGCGGGTCCCTTCCTTCCCCCAAACCTAGGCAGGCGTTTTTGTTTTCATCATGAGCATTAAACAAAGGATCACATTACCGCTGCGCAACGATTAGCACGACATATTGAATTCACAAATGTTTAGTGTTTGGTGTAGTTGACGGTTATACGATATGTTATTCTCTCGCTTTTCTTCCTGCTTTTTTTTTCTGATCTAACCTCTGTTTTCTTACTTTTCATATCTCCTTCTCGCTACACTACTCTACCACTCTCTTTTTTTCATTACTGTTTGTCGCTTGTTCTCTATCCAATAATTCCCCCGTTTTTCTCTCCACTCTCATATTCTCTCTCTTCGTTACTATGTCTCATGCCACAACTCTCTTACTCTCTCTTACTCTCTGCTTACATTTTTATTTTCATTATTTTCACTGTTGACTATTTCTCTCTTTTCACATTTTTTCCCTTGTCTTGCTGTTTTATTTTTCTTCTCTATTTCTTAGGCAAAGACTAACAGACGGAGACACATGTCGGAAAGTGAAGCTATGGTTAACAAGTTGACCCCGAAGTCATTGCTAATGCGCTTTGTTTGATCGTCACAAACGACTAAGCTGACCCAGAGTCAGATATGGCTCAGCCAATAACCAAAAATGGCCGATTACTGAAGAGTATTAGTTCGAAGTCTGGTCTTGTAATAAATTGCGGATATCATTAACTCGATCCTCACCGTATGCTGCAGTGTGAGCGCCGGGTTCGAAACTAGTTATTTTCTTTTATAACCCTTTCCTTTCAGGGCCTGAGCGATAGTGATTCTTCACAACGTCTCCTCCTTGACAGCTCAAATCAATCTTCATTCATTTTTATTCTTCATTCTTCCTGCTTTAACAGGCTGACATAACGATCTTAGGAAGATTACACACACTCTCTCTGTGCTTTTTCTACTAACAATATTACTTTTGAAGATGGACGCTTACTCTTGAACGTCTTTCCTTATTCTTTATCTCAGAAAAGTAAATTCTTTTGCTAATAATTTCAAGTAAAATTTAGTTCTAACTTTCCTTAAAACTTCTTAGTTTTTATACATGTTTATTCCATGGTTGAATTCGTTACTTTCACATACGCCAAAGTACCTTCGGAAAAGATTTGAATCAGTCGCTTCTCTTTCCAGCTGTAAGTTAAATATTAGAGCAGATTGGGTCCTAAAGCATTGGTAGGCATCTAATCTACCACAGAAAGTAATGGCAACTTTTTTTTAAAATCATATCACCCCAAGCAAGGCGATAACGCCACTGATGCGCAGGGGGCTACATAAGAGTAAAAAGATTGGAAAAGAGAAAACCGGAAACCGCATCCTAAACAGGAAACAAGGGATGAGCCTCTTACAGCGGAAAAATTTTCTGCCCAATCAGTCATGTCTGAGCGACATGATCTCTCAAAAGTGTTTCACGTATTGCACTTAACGGAATGATTATTCCATGGTAATCTCATCGTTCTTTCGTAGAACCATGACTAGGGCCGTATCACGTTAAAACATTGTTTCCCGTGCCATCAACGAAGTTAAGCAGCGTAACAGCTTGGGAATGTCAGACTCAGTAAACATGGATATGCGAGATGGGTATTTCATAACACACGAAATCGCAAACAACGTTGGGAAAGGTATGAATCCATCTCTTCTCACTCTAGCTATGATTTCATTAGGAGGACTCTTAAAGGTATATCGGCATTCTTTTTATCTCAGAAAATATTTTTACAATCTAAAAATATAAATTATGTCTTTAAATAACCGCAACAGTTCAATAAACCGTAAAAATTAACCAATCAATTGCAAAATCACTGATTAATCTCATAAGATATTGTATAGTATTCACTTCCGTATGGGTTGATTGATATTTAATACGTTATCGCTCTTTTATTTGTTTGTCAATTTTTTTGTGTCTCTTAATGCTTTGCTTAGCTTTTAGAAATAACTTTTGAGAGTCTATTGCGCCTTCAGATTACAATGTCACATTTTCCGTCGTTTGTTTTCACAAAACACAAATAATTAAAATAAGCAGCGATTGATAAATCATTTTCGCATATCGACAACATAGCCTAGCAATGAAATATCTTTTAGAGCCCAAAATGTAAACTCACTTTAGTGGCCATTGTTCATGCAGTTGAATGTAGGTGGGTGTTTCATTATTATGGCAGTTTTCCAATATTAAGATTTGAACAGGTCTTGAACTGCTTTCTGTCGAATTACAGATTATGGTTTAGAGGTTTCTTTGGATTAGTTACTGTTACTTTTTAGTGGTTACTGTTCTTTCTGAATAACTGATGATGAGAAGAAGTATGATTACGTCATTATGAATAAGACATATCAGTTCCTTGTAAGCGTTTCCTGTCCTTATCTGTGGAGGGTGTTTATTCTGTATTGCTATTTTCGCCTTTTAACGCGCTAATGTGAACTTAATAAATATATTCATAAAATTATGTTTTAATCTTGATTTAAGCTAATATATAGAAAACAATTTCAAGTCGAAACCTTTTATCGCATGAGCAAAATATACATTCATAGGACATTCATAGGCTGCAATCGCAGTTAAATGTTATTTCTATCTATCTATCTATCTATCAATGTCTGTTTGTATATCTATCTATGTCTCTTTGTATATCTATCTATCTATCTATCTATCTATCTATCTATCTAGTTGTGCACGCATTTGTGGGCTCAATTTATCATTTAATATTAATCAAAATCTACGAAATAATTTGTTAAGAATTTCATTTTTTTTTTTGTTTTTTTATGTTTCGGACTATTGCATTGGTTTCCAGTGAAAACTTTAATATAAATTGTCGAATATCTTAGCATATCGGTTTTCCTGCTTTTCCTTTAGGTTTCTTTTTGTTTTAAACGCCGTTGTTCCTTCATCCAATTGTCAAGAAAGAAAACTCTATTTCTTCTCTCCTGTGAGTATTATAATTTTTAAACCATCATTCCTAAACTTTGCACATTTATAGATCTACCATTCATCTGTGCATTAAATACTGTTGCCATATGTAGTCGGGTGCTACTCGTCCCAGGGTTCTCAACAAAATACAAAGAAAAATCTGCTCTGTAATCGGTCCTCACTTGGTATCTTGAATTCAGTCACTTTCTCACCAACATAACATGGCTTCCCTCTGTTTTTACTACAGGTATCTTCATGACCACTGCCCCGACGAGCTTTTTTTGCATAGTACCCGGTCCACGTGAATTTAAGCTTCTAGGTCACAAACTTTAATTTAAGCTTCTAGGTCCCAACTTTTTACCGTTGAAATAGTTAAATGTAACCGACAATTCTACTCAAACAGCTTCTACTCTTGCATTTTGCTCTTGTAGAATTCCCTTCCGTCTACTTGTTTCCCCTATAGCTACCATCTCCAAAAATTCCCACCTTCTTTCTTCTTGAATCCTATTCATCAATTTTTTTTTCAATTCTCCCTTTACACAGTATTTTCTCTCAATGTAATCCTCTGCACAATATTTGTGGCCCAGACTTGCTTGGGGTGAAATGATTAAAACATATCTCAAATACTCCAGCTATATATTTCTCATGGCGGGTATCAAAAATATGTACGTCTCATTATCTTTTCAAATTTCTTATTTGTCACATGCTCAATCCACAATCTGATCAACCAACACCAGTAAAACATTTGTGAGACAATTATCTTCAATTTACTGACATATTGGTTAGTCGATATTTGATAGTATTCCAAAGATCTATTCTTGTTTATTCGACTTATTTCCTGTCCTTAATCAGTTACTGAAATATACCTCATTCTCTGCTAAAAAGAGTTTGTATCATAACCGCTACAGATTTAATTATGAAAGATATATTCTTAATTGAAACCATTATTTAGCAATTAATATTTGTTACTTTTTCAACAAACTATTTTTTACATGAGCAATATCTCTCTTGAATTTCACATATAATTTCATATTAATTATAAAAAATGATAGGAACATTTTGGGCCGGACGTTAGAATTGATCATGTCTACTAACGAATTACAATATAAATTCTTAAAAAAGAACATACAATATATTAATACTACATCTTATATATCTGAATAATGCATGTTACTTGTTCTAATGCTAACTGGAATTTATTTGCCTTCTAGAAAAACATGGTTTATGTTGCGTTCAATCACAATGATGCAGAGAGTCCATATGTATATCTATCTATCTATCTATCTATCTATCTATGCTTATTATTATTATTATTATTATGTCATTTTTCATCATATTTCGATTTCTGCATTGGTCTCACTACCAACCAAGTCTGCGGGGAGACCTAAGGCAGGTAGTGGCGTGTTGTTATGACTCCATTTCATGTTTTTCTATCTTCCCTATCATCCCCAGCATTACATAGATAACGTTTTCCTTAGTGTGTGGGCTGTACTTAATAAGACAATTTTTTGTATATCTCTTAAGCTGGGGTTTCCAGGGATTCTTTCAATGTGTTGTTTTGTTCCATTTTTTATCATTCCAAGTGCACCTACTATCACTGGCACAACTCTTGTTTTCAATTTCCACATTTTTTCTATTTCAATTTCCAGGTCTTTATATTTTGACAGTTTTTCAAATTCCTTGATTGCTATGTTACAATCCGCTGGACAAGCCATATCAATTAATAGACAAGTTTTCTCCTTCTGGTTTTTAACAATAATGTCTGGCCTGTTTGCTTCAATTTTTCTGTCTGTGTAGATGGTGTAATCCCATAGAATGGTTACATCTTCTATTTCTGTAACCGGTGCTGGATGATGTTCATACCAGTGTTTGTTTACAGCTTTTCCATAATGTTTGCACATTGCCCAATGTAAATATTGCCCAACTCTATCGTGGCGATTTTTATATTCGTTTGGGGCAAGCACAGAACAGCCTGAGATTAGGTGGTCTATTGTTTCTTGGTGTTTATCACAAAACCTGCATTTTGGATCCATATTATTATGCATAATATTTGCCTGAAAGTTTCTCGTGAAAAGACTTTGGTCTTGTGCTGCAAGTATAAATCCTTCAGTTTCAGACTTTAATCCAGATGCACGTAACCATCGATGAGTATTAACTTTGTCAACATTGGATTTATTGGCACGTACTGGATATTGGCCATGCAGAGGTTTGTCTTGCCAGCGCTGTTTCATCTTTTCAAGAGCTTTATCTTTGGCTTTCATTTTCATATTTTTTGCCGCAATAGTTGGTTCTTGGCTACTGTTTTGCTTTTCTACAGAATCTACTAACTGTAATTCTTGTTTGTATTTACTGCCTTCTTTTATTATTGAATATTTTTTCTTTCTTTCTTCATGTTGCCTTACTAATTGTATCATCCAATCCTTTGTTGTTTCTATGTATGTTAGTAAGCCAATAGTTGTTGTCTTGTATGACAATTCCAGCTGAATAAGACCCCTTCCACCTTCTTTACGGGGTATGTATAGACGGTCTACATCAGCCTTTGGGTGATGCATCCTATGCTTAGAAAGAAGCTTTCTTGTTTTAGCATCCATTCGCCTGATGTCGTTTAGAGTCCAGTTTAAGATGTTGAAGCTATATTGGACAACTGGGATTGCAAGGCTATTAATGGCCATAACTCTATTCTGTGAATTTAATTCAGTTTTATTATTATTATTATTATTATTATTATTATTATTATTATTATTATTATTATTATTATTATGTCATTTTTCATCATATTTCGATTTCTGCTTTGGTCTCACTACCAACCAAGTCTGCGGGGAGACCTAAGGCAGGTAGTGGCGTGTTGTTATTACTCCATTTCATGTTTTTCTATCTTCCCTATCATCCCCAGCATTACATAGATAACGTTTTCCTTAGTGTGTGGGCTGTACTTAATAAGACAATTTTTTGTATATCTCTTAAGCTGGGGTTTCCAGGGATTCTTTCAATGTGTTGTTTTGTTCCATTTTTTATCATTCCAAGTGCACCTACTATCACTGGCACAACTCTTGTTTTCAATTTCCACATTTTTTCTATTTCAATTTCCAGGTCTTTATATTTTGACAGTTTTTCAAATTCCTTGATTGCTATGTTACAATCCGCTGGACAAGCCATATCAATTAATAGACAAGTTTTCTCCTTCTGGTTTTTAACAGTAATGTCTGGCCTGTTTTCTTCAATTTTTCTGTCTGTGTAGATGGTGTAATCCCATAGAATGGTTACATCTTCTATTTCTGTAACCGGTGCTGGATGATGTTCATACCAGTGTTTGTTTACAGCTTTTCCATAATGTTTGCACATTGCCCAATGTAAATATTGCCCAACTCTATCGTGGCGATTTTTATATTCGTTTGGGGCAAGCACAGAACAGCCTGAGATTAGGTGGTCTATTGTTTCTTGGTGTTTATCACAAAACCTGCATTTTGGATCCATATTATTATGCATAATATTTTCCTGAAAGTTTCTCGTGAAAAGACTTTGGTCTTGTGCTGCAAGTATAAATCCTTCAGTTTCAGACTTTAATCCAGATGCACGTAACCATCGATGAGTATTAACTTT